>JAYMFT010369502.1:0-21820 GCA_038088735.1 Panulirus argus
ATATATATTCGGCCGCTCATATTTTATTACATTGTTAAACTGTTAGAGATATTAAGCTGTTTATATATCTTGCTTATCTTAAAATCCATCAAGTTTATACAGTTTAACTTTTTCTTATTGTAAGCAGAGGAGGATGTCATCAGGTTTTGTGTCTGTCTTGGCAACCTGACTTTCTCCTGGTTTGTTGTGCATCATAACTGTGTTGGTGTTGGACCTGATACGACCTCCACTCTTCTTCTTCCCCATCAGATGTTCCCGGCGGGCAGGACGTCCCCGTGGCCTCCATCCTCAACACCTTCGCCGGGGACCAACAGTCCGAGGTACGAGCCCCACCCTGTAACCACACACGTTGCCTGTGTTTTGAGGAGAGGCCTGTGTCGGGGACCCTTATGACGCCTGTCGGGTCACCTCCTTCATCTCATTTCTCTACTTCCCTCACCCGAGATGGCAGTAGAACACATACCCAACTCATGACCTGTCTTACTGTAAACACCAAACACTCATCCAGAAGTACAGATGGTCTTGCAACAATATATGTTCATTGTTACCTCATATATATATATATATATATATATATATATATTCTTTAAGTCGACAAATCTCTATCCTGTCAGGAATGTCTTTCATATGAATTTCATTGTTATATTTTAGTTTCACTGCCCTATCAGTGCAGGAGTGCCGGCTGTAGAACCCTCGCCCTCACCTGTATGTTAGACCGGGGAACAAGGGTAGGCATGCTTGCAGTGGCGCTGTGCGCCCAGCGATGTACAGGTTTTTGTAAGCTGCATCCACGACGAGGCCAGTACACGGCCCAGGATATGTTTTGGTTAGAATGGCGGTGTCACCCAGCACGGGCCAGTCTATGTTAGGGCTCTCCCACGCTGTCCTGCGGACCTTGAGACACACAAGCCTGCCATGGGTTGTGTCTGTGTGTGTGTGCGTGCTTTATACCGCTGCTTCAACACGCGGAAGACATTCTTAATGTTCGAATCGCCAAATATTTATTATTTGCCGGTGGCAGTAACACGTAAAGCGGACTTAATTATGTCAGGAGAAATTTGTGTGCTTTGCAAAGTGGGCATATTTACGGGGGTAAACATTCAGAATGCCAGGCAGTGGAGCAGGTGTCGCGCGCTTGGACGACTCGGACGACACTTTGTTGCCAGCCACCACAGCCATGCCTTCCTTCATGACCCTCAGTAGATCACCTCCCCTCCCTCCCTCCCTCCTCTTCCAGCCCTTCCTCTACCCTCTACCATCCCATTACCATTTTACCTGCCAGTATCTGTTTCCTTAGCACTAGTGAGCTGTTTTCCTCTTTTCCGGTGACTCTAGCGCTCCCTCTTTTCCAGTGGCGTGAAGATTTCTTATCGTAATGCCTCCTAGGCAAGAAGCCTTAGTTCACAGGGGTATTATGACCCCCGCTTCACCACAAGGGCACCAAAACTCCCCTCTCGCTACAGTGGCACCAAGACTCTCTTCACCTCGCAGGCACTAAGGCTGCCTCCTCCCCCACTGACACCATTCCATTGTGTCCGGTATCTTTATACACAGTGAGTCGACATATTGAAGTAAAATATTGACAGTATTACTCGCCGGGGATCCTCTCGTCACTCACCGCACGACTGGTGACTGGTGGAGGTGGAGGTGGTGGTGGCGACTGTCATGGTGGAACTGGTGCTGGAGACCTCCATACTGGTACTGGTGATCGTCATGGTAGTATCGGTGCTGGTGACCTTCGTGGTGGTGATGCTGGATATCTGTAAGTGGTGTGTGTGTGTGTGTGTGTGCGTGGGGTGGGAGGGAGGGTTGTGGCGCCCCTCGTGCTTTTCCCTCCCTCCCGTGTGCTCCATTCCTCACCTCATCCCCCCTCCTCCCCCATCCTCACCCCAGTGTCTCTGAGCGTGGCGTTGTTACACACGGACTGGTCACCAGGAAGAGGCCTGACCTCCTCCCGCTGTGGCCAGCCAGCCAGCCAGATCCCCGGAGGCGATGCTGGTTCACTTAAGAAGAGGCCTCAGTTCAGAGAATCGATGTCCATCCTAGTCAGTCCTGATTTTTTTTTTTTTTATGTTGAAGGCTCCAGTCACGGACAAAAGTCCACATCAAGGCCGGACCTTAATTGGAATATAGAGAGAATTAAGAAACGGAAAAAGAAAAGACAAGGGAAAGTATTTACGAATTTTGAGAAAGTAAAAAAGATCTGTCTTTTGAAATGAGCCTGGGAATAGTTATTTGGAAAGACACGAAAAGGTAGAAAGTTCCAAAGCTTCGACGTGTAGGGAAAGAAGCAGTTATCAAAACGGCCCACCCTCGAGTTGCCGGTGGCCACACAATAATACACAATCGTGTGACGCAGCAGCTTGCCGAGTATTCCGTAGTCTAGCTAGTGGTGGGGGCACACAAGCAGCCAGCTCTCGGGAGCAAAATCCAAAGTAATACCCATAGAAGAGGGAAAGTGGACCACCATTGTTCTTTACCGGGAAATGTTATTACCCAGGCTCGCTGTTATGGCGAGGGTTCGTTTAGCAATGTCCAGAACCATATTTCAGTTTGGCTGTCGTGAGAGATTGCGAGTGCGTTGTCCGGTCGTCGGTGCGTGCCACGGAACGTCAGCTTGAAATCGACTGCTTCGTCAACAGTCATAATATTACGAGGATTGTTGTTTAAACACCGGAGAGAACCCAGGAATAATTGGAAGCCGTGAGTGGTGGGAGAGAGAGAGAGAGAAGGGTGTGAGGGCGACCAGGCAGTCGTGCATGGTCAGTGTAGAGAGGAGGTGCCTCGCTTCTCTTTGCCTTCCCAGAAGACGCCACCGCTCGACCCCTGCCAACAATGGCTGTGACGGTAGGTTTGTTTGGTTTCCCTCTGTCTGTGTGGCTTTTGTAGCCTCTGTGTGTGCGACTTTCTTACCCTCTGTCTGTGCGGGTTTCTTATTCTTTGTCTGTGTTTCTCTTGTCCTATTACCTCCTTGTACAAATCTGCTGCACTCGTGGGGTCCCACATCTCTTCGGTGCATCCCAGTCGTAAAGCTATTTGAGTTTAAAAGCGATTCTCGCACATGTTCTTCCCATTGCTGAAGTTGTTCCGGGTATCCACCAGTTTTATAAGTGAAATAAAAAAAAGAATAGAGACTTTATCACGTCCCTTCGCACGCTTTTCGTGACTGACTACCAACATCGTCCTCTCGTTCTGGGTTTTCTTGTAAAAGAACTGTTCTGTGTTTGTAGTTGTTATTGTTATGGCCTTGTAGGAATATATACATATAGCTTGATTCCCTTTTCTCCTTCGAAAGTGGGAAGACCGAGGTGTTCCCTCCCTTCATTGTAACTGAATCCACTTAATATTTGTATTACCCTTGATGAATTTCCTAGAACCACTTCCAGCCATTGGATGGGACTTGTCAGGCCGGTGCGCCTGCGGGGAGAGGAGGCGCACCTGACTGTCGTCTCCTTTTCCAAGCCAGGGGTCGGTGGTGCATTGTGTAAGTCTACCTCATCATCACGCGGATCCGGCGCTTGTAGGAAAAGTTTTCGGGTGGCTGGAATATAGATAGACTACCCAACTGAACGAGCCGGCTCACGTGCAGTGGTCCGGTGGCAAGTTCGGGGCCTGTTGTCAACTCCATTGTCCATGTCCCATTGCGGTTCTTGTAGTATTTCTAAGACTCCGCTAACCATCTCTACGACTGCATTTTCTAAGGGTAGAATTTCATTTGCCGTGTGTCGGACCACTGCTGCATCTACCCTTCGATCTGTTTGCTGTATATTTTTGTAAAACACTTGTTGCATCGCGAAGATTTCGTGATTTTCGACGGCATCGGCAAATATATTCAGGTTTGACTGTGTTTCCTTTGGCAGAACGTTTTCGTAGGCCAGATGCAATAAAGCCCCCCGAGAGTTTTCCCCGACACACCATTTGTCATCCTAACCCATCTCGAGAAGGATCCTTTGACATGCTATTTGTCTTGGGTCTCATTTAAGGTAGCAGTCATTGCATTAATTCCTCCCTCCTGTGACGTCAGTCTGGATGTCTGGTTTTATTCTTCTTCTCCAGTGGCGTATTGACAAACCAGGAATACACAACGCCCCCACTCACCCCTCTTATCTACGACGTATACTTGCTCCCAAACAAGGATGCAACGGATTTGTTACGAAAGTTTTTTTTTTTTATACTGAGTCTGTGATTTCATCCGCTTCAAGTGGGTAATCCCAGACAAGGAATCCCCTGAGCGCCGCACGATTCTTTTCCATTTTTGTCTTTTTTACGACACTGGCCTAGGTCAGGGGCAGCGTTCTGTGAGCCCATTCGTACACTGGCACAACAGTGACCCTCTGCCTACTGGAGGTTACGTTGCCATCGTTGAGGAAGATGTTAAACAACTTCAACAGGGGTTTGTAAAGGGTCGACGTGCACGCACCCTTTGAGCATAGAGGCGCGAGATGCCCTCCCGGTTTTGTATGAGCTTCACGTGTGGGTCAGGTTCCTTCATTGAGCCCACTTACTTTTCTAGTGAATTTACTTCGGTTCCTCCTGTCTTCCACACCCATATACCTAGCTAGAAGCAGGAGGAGCTCCCTGGCTAGAAACAGGAGGACCTCTTGAGAGTAAAACACTCCAGGAAACTTCGTGTTACAGTTCTTGGGAGGTCCTCCTCTCTTATGAGCTCCGATAGTCTTATGAGTCGGGACTTCTTTTTGTTCTCAGTTTGTTCCTATGTGAATCTTTGTTAAAGTTTTTATGGGTGTGCTGCTGACTGTCAGCAGTGTTTGTTATATACCTCACCTGTTCCCATCTTATCCTGGTATAATATCTACTAATGCAGCCATATTCGTCTGAGGTACTGTAGACCGCTTTGCCGCCACATGCATAGTCGAAATCCCCAAGAATAAGAATTTGACCAGTACTCTCTGTGGCTAACCTTCCCGCCGCTTTATACCCCCATCTTCCTTCATCATTATCTCCAAATAAAAACTTGCTCTTGCCTCGTCTGGTCTTCCTGGTTAGGTGTTCCTCAGCTGGGGGGTTACCAGGCAGATATCGTCAAGCAGTTTTTTTTTTTTTTTTTTTTTTTTTTTTTTTTTTTTTTTTTTTTTACTGACGAAGAAGGTTCACTGCTGACCGTTACCTTCCTGGAATTTTATGGTTTCACTCATTCAGTAGGGCAAATCTTACCGTTTCCCTGCCTCGTGTGTCTTTTCTAGCATCTTTACATTTTTCTGGGGGGAAAAAAAATATGAAATCCTTCGTAGGCCTACTGGCCAGACCACCTCGCCTGGACTTTGGGTCTTATGTGGTCTGTGTATCTATTAACTCTACGATGTCTTGCGTACTGTCATCTACCGTCCCGAATATTCATCAGGTTCCATACACTACCTCACGAGTCTACCAAATCCCTGTAAACGTGACACTTACCACAGACTTTATATTACTGTTTACTGAAGTTTCATCAGTGCTGGAGGGGAAACAATAAAATTTTTCCTATTTTTATCCTGGAGATTTTTCTTTATTTTTAACTCTAAGTTTTTACAGTATTTCCCATTTTCTGTCGTCTTCTTGATTTCCAAAAGTCTAGAGACATGTAGGCCTGCCATATGACTTGACCAGTGTCTCCACCTCGGATGTGGCTTTCAGTTGGCGTCCTTTTTTACCTTCGTATACAGTTTCGTCCCATCCTCCTCCTCCTGAATATCCCTTTAGTGACCTCCTCCACGTGCCTAGCTTCCAGTGTGTCCCGTCCAACCAGGATTCATTTTATTCTTGTACACCGGCGGATGCGTTGACCGACCTGATTTCACGACACGTCTTTCCAGCTCACTTCTCATTATATTCTGGTTCAAGTGGGTCGGTGGTGTTGTCGAGATTCCATTAGGTGCATCATCATTTACCTCATTGTTAACCTGTCTGGTATAGTTCATGCTGTGGCTCAAGGCACTTCCAGCTGATGACTCGATTCCTTTTCACACGAAGAAATATTATTGACTTTGTTTACCTCAACATAGTTCTGGAGAATCTCTCTCAGAAAATATTCCCTCTCCGTTTCCCCTTGACCTTTAACGTCCATTTGCCCTTCTGACGACTTCCATGCCCATCCCATCCCCTGATTGGAAATGCTGCCCTCCATGTAAACCATTCAAGCCTCGTCTTTCATCTTCTATCTCGACCGTTGGTAATGGTTGTCATTGGTTGGTGTCTCCTCTTCCTCTTTCTCCTCCTCCTCCTCCTCGTCTTCATCCTCCCGTGCCTCAGGAAGGCTCTCCTATCACCCCTGCATCCCCAGGAACTTCGATCCTTGATGCCGCTATATCTTTCGTCTTTCGGTCTTGCATCCGCTATGAACCGATCTGTCTCCACCATTAGCCCTTCCATCACAAGCTCATCCCCTAAGCTCCATTGACCTTAAGTGGATGACCATGTCCTTACCAGGTTATCTCTCTGTTTCCCGTCATCCGTGTGTACGTACCGTTCTCCAGACCCGTGGAGATCATTATTTCGTACTTGCTGGTCTTGGGTCGAGTTCCATCGCACGTTTACGTTCCTCATACTTCTCGAACATATTGCAGACGCGGGTTAAAACTTCTCTCCTTAACTCGGTCCAATCCTTTCCAGGATTATTACATTTTCCAGCATTATCATCACCTGCACGGTATTAGTAACTTTCCAGGATTATTACCTTTCTAGTCCTATTACCTTTCCGGTATTATTATTATTAGCATTCCAGTATTATCATTACCTTTCCAGTGCTATTTTATCTTCTTCAGAGGAACATCACAAATATGATTAGAAATTTTGCATCTACTCGTAATCTCGTAGATCACTGAGGGCATATCATTCGCTTGACTGTGAATGCGTTGCACACTCTCCTCACGGCAGAGCTAACACAGCCTTGCAAGCGGTTTGCCTCTGGTGACATCTGGCATGACTTGCCACTGTTTCAAAAAGTCTCGTCCCGCGCCATTAGTCTTCGCCAGGAAGCGCCGCCCCGCATGCGCAGTGAGCCAGCGTGTTGTTATCGTCAGCATTACCTTCATAAACTTAATGAACGTAGTTCAAAAAAGACTTTCCGATTTGGTGGTCTGTTAACTTGAAGGTTAAGGGGACTTAACGACCCTGGCTATCGATGGGCCAACCAGCCAGCGAACGAGGTCTTGGCGCTTACCACGGCAGATTTTGACTTTGGGTGACTTGGAAATCTTGGCTGGTTTCTGTCCGCTCGAATCCTGCCGTCCCACATCTCGTTCCGCGTTGAGGTTTGTTGTTAAAACAATGGCCGAGGTGAAGTTGTTAGTGGGTTAAAAATGTTTTAAAGTTTTTATAAACACCAGGCGATGAGTATGGCCGCATTTCAAGGGTGACATCAGCGGTAAGCAGGCATACGGCCCGTGCGTGAGGAGTGAGATCAACGACAGCATGTGCAGGCACACATGAAGTGACATCAGTGAGACCATGTGAAAACACACATGAGGAATGACATCAACGACAGCATTTGTTGGCCCACCTGAGGAGTGACATCAACGAGACAACATGTTCAGTCACACCTCGGGAATGACATCAACGACATGATCAGTCCTCGGGAATGACATCAACGAGTCAGCATGTGCAGTCATACCTCAGGAAGGACATCAACGTCAGGATGTACAGGTCATACTTCAGGAACGACGTCAACGACAGCATCCTCAGTCACACAACATGTGCATGAACACATCGAGACTGACATCACTGTCTGCACGTGCAAGTACACCAGGAGTCACATCAGCCACTGCACCTTCAGGCACTCGTCAGGAGTGACATCAGCTACTGCACCTTCAGGTATACGAAAGGCGTGACAACACGATCACTATTAACACAACTCTTGAGTGGTGTGCTGTTGTCTTTCAGCTTGTCTGTGATCCCTGGTCTGTGTCTCAGTTAGGGTGTAACAGCTTGTCTGTGATCCCTGCTCTGCGTCTCATTTAGGGTGTAACAGCTTGTCTGTGATCCCTGGTGTGTCTCAGGGTGTAACAGCTTGTCTGTGAACCTGGTCTGTGTCTCAGTTAGGGTGTAACAGCTTGCCTATGATCCCTAAGGTGTGCCTCATGGTGTAACAGCTTGTCTGTGATGGCCTCAGCTGTGCCGCAGGTGCAGTAACATCTGCCTCACTGCTTGCTGATTACAGATAAAAAATTTAAAGCCGCGATCCGAACGTTCAAGCATTTATCTCTTTTTTTGGAAGTCTATTATTTAAAGACCCCAAATGGGGTTTTGCGGTGTTTATCTCTGTCGTTAGGTTGGTCCTCATAGAGCTACTAAGCTCTCTGTAAGTGTTGGATATTGTTTGGCAGTTTAGTGCCCTTTGCAACATCATAAGTACGTTTCACGCCAGTCCCGTTCATCTATACCTTGCAAATGATCGATGAGTGCTTGTATATATATTTTTTTTCTTTTTTACGTATCCAGTGGAAAGTGCAGTAAAAACCTCCCGACCCGGAATCATCTTAGTGTAGGTAGTGGATCAGGTTTAAGAAGCAGCGACCAAGGTTAGCAACAGCAGCAGCTGCAGCAGGAGTTGCTACCAGCCTCTCGCTGGTGGTGGTGTTCAAGCCACCTAGTGGCTCTCCTGAAGGTCGCCTGGGTTGTGGACGCGCTCTTCCCTCACCGCTCCGCCTCATCCTTTTCCTCCTACGGTACGGGCATCCACTAGTCACATTTTCGTATCCATTGTTGTATATGTATAATAAAGTCGACTCGGCAGAAGATATTACCTTTGTTTTACTCGTCGTTATGTTCATCCTGCAAGAGAGAGAGAGAGAGAAAAAAAAAAACGATTCAAAAGAATAATTGCTGCACTACTAAAACTTAAAACTCTTCCTGTGGTCAGACCTCTTCCTGGGGTATTACTCAATGTATATTTGTCTCGACAGCAGACACTTTAGTCATGCTTTTCTCTGCTTGTGACTTTACCGCTTCAAGCTGACTAGGACGAGCACGCGAACACACACAACACATACGCAAATTGTACTGTCACGGAGATATTAATGAGCAAGTAAAGGTGCACGGCGACTCCTCAGGTGTGAGCTTATCCAGGTGTTATGTGATGGCGGCGGTTCGTGGGAAGTCGAACATATGACTCCAAGGGGCGGGTCACACGGCGCTGCAGTCGATCTTCGGCTGTCGGTCGGTCGAGCCGTACACTAGTACTGAAAAAAGAATATACTGGAAGCTGTTTCGCGCGTAATACCGTCGCGCCCTAAGAGGTAACCCTTGGAGGTTTTTCCTTACCTTGTATACACGAGGGCGTTATCGTTGAGTCTAATATTGAAACAAAGAGCTGAGCTGGGGCAATGAGGGGAGATAAGTGTTGGAGGTGTTGCTGCTACCTTCCTTTGTCCCGGAACTTGTTCCAGTGTTGCAACTCTGGAGAAACCTGGGTGTGTGTGTGTGTGTGTGTGTGACCTCCATGGGATCATAACGAGTATCTGTTTTTGCTGATTGGAGAGAGGACTTTTTGTATAGGTGTGGAACTTGTGATTAGGAATAAACCGAGAGGAGTGTTTCAGCATGGAGGTGTGTTGTTGGTTCGGGAGTGACACCAAGAGAGGAGGAAGCGTGAGAGAACGAGTTGTGTTAAGTTTGATGCGTTATTTTTAGGGAAATGCTGACAACAGTGAGTTTGAAGGCTTCTTGGAAATACCAACAATTGTGCTTGAAGTCTTGTTGAAAATATTAACAACAGTGAGTTTGAAGGCTTGTGGGAAATACTGACATGTGAGTTTGAAGCCTTCTGGGAAATACTGACAACAGTGTGTGAAGTCTTCAGGGAAATGCTGACAACCGAGCTTGAAATTTTGTTGGAAATACTGACAACAGTAAGTCTGAAGGCTTATGGGAAATTCCGACAACTGAGCTTGAAGTCTTGTGGGAAATACTGAGAACGGTAAGTTTGAAGGCTGTTGGGAAGTACTGACATCCCTGAGTTTGAGATCGTATGGGAAATACTGAAAACAGCGGAACGTCTGGTCTACAGTGTGTAGGAGTCGGCATATGGCAGGGAAAAAAACTGTGGGGAAACTTTTGAACTATAAGACAGGTTTTTCACCCACTCCAAAATTTATGAATACTTTCCCATGTCTCTCCTTTGTCCCTTTCATAATCCTCCCTCTATTTCAATTCAGGCACGGCCTTGATGTGGACTTTTGTCCGTGACTGGAGCCTTCAAAGAAAAAAAAAAAAAAGAATGGTACAACAAGCCTTGGATAAACATGGTATTGCCAGCAACGAGAGGACCTAAGAACACCTGCTTCAGGTGGAACATAAAACGTGTTACAGATATGCTGATGTTATCCCAATGTATTTAAAGTGTGCCTCTGAACTTGTAAATCAGCTTGTTCATCTGTTCAGTTTCTTTTAAAAACAAAGACTTTCCCTTCATGGAAGCATACGCTGGTACGTTCCATCCCTAACTCCTCTTAACTATCGTCTTGTTGCTTTGACATCTACCATTTCAAAAGTCTTTGAATCCCTCCCCAAATCCCATATCCTCAGGCATCTTGAATCTCACAGTCTTCTCTGTGATTACCAGTATGGCTTCCGCAAGGTGAGATACACTAATCATATTCTTTCCTATCTTTGTAATGTCTGGTCGTCATCTGTGAAAGATTTTTTTTGAAAGCCCTATGTAGCTGCTCTTGGTATATCCAAACCTTTTGACAGGGTGTGTGGCACCGGAGTTTCTGCAGGCTCCCCTCCCTCACTTTGCTTCCTCTGTGGTCAGTATATCTCCATGGTTCATGGATCAGTCTTTCCCCCTTTCTCCGTCAACATTGGTGTCCCTCAAGGTTCTGTCCAATCTCCTACACGTTTTCGCCTTTTTTTGCCAACGATTTCCTTTCTTTCACAAATAACAAATCGCATTCATAAAGTGAGGATTCAACATTGCATTCCTCCACATCCTTCAGTTCTGCTCCTGTAAATTTATCTGCATCTTATTTCGCCACGATTTCCCAGTAAACTTAGACTTGGTTAGGATATCTTAGGATATCTCATTGTTGTAGACGAAATCTATTTAAGTTTAACATCAGGCCTCCAAGGCCCTATTTCTGTCCATCCATCTATCAAAAATTTCTCACAACTTTCCTCTTTTACTTGTGGAGTAAGGAACATGAAGGGAACATGGAATGTTTGGTGCAGATAGAATGCGGAAGTCTGTTGCTTTGCCTGCTGCAGGCGTACGTGTATGTTCGTGGGAGAGCCAGAGCGCACCAGGAACCGCGGAGATGTGCCTGGAAATAGAAAATAATCGTCGGGTACAAGAAAGTGTAAAAGGTTATTTGACGATTTTAATACATCTGATAACGTAAAAATATTATCATAGAATACACCGTACATTTATTTCAAAGGCAATGATGTGTACATGTAACCTTTTGTGTCTTTCAACAGAATGTTTAGCACACCAGCGAAATGTGAGAACGTAACGACCGGCCTAGACTACCTTCTCAAGGATAGTGAATGAAAGAAACAATGAAACCACGAAAACTACGAGAATTGTGTGGTAGGACACTAGGGCAAGGTGGAATAACGGGAGGAACTCTGAAGTTGGTGAAGGTTCCGGGAGGGTTAGGGAGGGAGGGATGCACAACGCGCGCGTGGAGAGATTTCCTATACTTCATTGAACGCCCGTGTCTGCTGTTGTCATGTAATGGGATGATCACGAAGACTGAACTCTCTGAGCTGTTTATTCGTTACCAATCGATATAAAATGAGGAAGTTTTTGTGGTTGTAATATATATATATATATATATATATATATATATATATATATATATATATATAAAGTCCCTGATAAGATTCGGTGAAGTTTGGTGGATGTAGAATAAAACTGTTCTTAGACTTTGCAAGTAAATATACAGAATAAGGCATCGTGAATGTGACAAATGTTTATAATAAACATTTTTTCTACCATCGTCGGTGTCCTGAACAATAATTATACACAGTGCCGTCATATTTCTTTTACCACACTTCGCGCTAAATTACCGTACGCTGCAGGATACTGTCCCTAGAAGGTCGCATTCCATCATAATTGAGCCACCTGCAGCTCGTTATTTTTTTTTTCAGATATAATGCACTTTTTTCTCCCTCAGCTGTTAGTGAATCGTCATTACCACCTCCTTTTCCCACCAGCAGCTGAAACCATATGCTGAACTTCCCTTAGTTGCTTAAAATCCATAGTAACTTGTCTCCCTTTTATCAATGCCAGTGGGATATGAATGCAAACCTTCCCACCCTCAGCTGCCGTAGATGATGTGTCCCTTTCTCTCTCTCCCTACCAGCTGTTGGAGATGCTGCACGTGCCGCTGCTGCACGGCGGAGTGAAGGAGGTGCTGCTACTGGCCAGTTGCGCCACCACCTCGGCTGCGTCCTTCGCTCTGGCCTGCTGCGTCTTGGCCGTGTGTGCTGGTTTGCTGGAGATGCTGCGGCTCTTACTGTGAGTGATGGCCGGGGCGAGGCAGTGGGGTGCTCTTCCACCTGTCGAGGTCGGACTAGGTCAGGAATAACGACAGGAGACCTGAACAGTTTGTGCACATTTGACGAAATGAGTGTAAATATAAGGGGTTCCGGTAAGGAGTCCCAGTTGTTTGAGATTAAACCTCCCTAAAACTCAGGAGGTGCGGGCCCTGTGCTCTAGGGCGGCCCGCCGTTGTTGAGGGACCTAAGCACTGGGCCTAGGGGGTTGAACTTGTTATCCCACTCAGCTCCCATGAGAGCCAGGCTCCCTCTGAGGAGTCCCACTCAATACACTCCCAACTTCGAAGCAACTTTCAGTGAATATAGAGAAGTAAAAGGGAAGGTAATGTAAACGATTATGTACATAGTAGTGAACAGGGGGGAAATTAGATATGAATGTATAATAACGAATATGAGTTAGAAGCAGCAGTGAGGAAAGTGAGGCGTTAGTGATGCAAAACAGTGTACAATCTATTAATGAGCAACGGAAGCTTCTAGTCGTTTAAGACTTATGGAAATGTTACCGATCAGAAGGCATATCGTGGAAAATTCCACAGAACGTGAATAAGTGATATTTTTTATAGGTATGCTGTAGAGGATTATATACAGTTCATGAAAAAGTATGGGAAGGTGAGAGTAATGGGTACCCCAGAAGGTGACTTCTGTTATGATACATATATGCTAATTAGACATAATTATGTATAGTCAGCATATTGACAGGAAGTGATAGATATTCCTCTGAGTTAAGATGTTGATGAACAATAGGAGAGATATCAGCAGGGAGTTGAAGATATGTCAGTGAGGAGCAAGAAGGATAGTGATGAGGAGTAGGTAAGATGTTAGTGGGGAATAGTGATTGATAACATGGAAACTTACCAATAAAGAACAGCATTTTTAATTATATGACCTTAGGACTACTCTTAAGGAGTTCCTGCAGCTCTAAGGCTGTGCTACTCTCAGTAGTAAGAACATGATGGTCTCCTTGGGAATGAGTTCTTTGACGAGATTGCATGCCTTTTTGTCCATTAAGACTGATACAACCTTGCAGAAGGTGACCTGTCATTTGTGTTGTAAAGTTATGTAGGCAGAGCCCAATAATATATGGTGTATTTACACACACACACACACACACACACACACATATATATATATATATATATATATTCCATAATTACTTTTCTGACAGTCTCATCAAAAATGTAGCTATTCATT
The DNA here is from genome assembly GCA_038088735.1 of Panulirus argus. NCBI lineage: Eukaryota > Metazoa > Arthropoda > Malacostraca > Decapoda > Palinuridae > Panulirus > Panulirus argus. The sequence goes on from JAYMFT010369502.1 coordinate 13,693, forward strand.
TTTACTTGTCACAGTTAATATTTTTTTAACATATCTTCGAACATTTGAGATGCAGATGGGGGTGTCTTCTTGAATATATTTTTCTCTAAAGCTCTAAAATCAAAATGACATCTACAATGTGTATTGGTTTCACAGATGGTGGGTGGAAAGCCAATTTACAACAGGTGGGGAGGGCTTGCCCCGCCCTATCACCTGTGACTGTAAACACTGCACCAGCTTGAGCTTAAGGTAAGTGACCTCCTTTGTCAACTTCCATGCTCAGTGCTCCTTTCTCCAGATGCCAAACTTGGTCAGCTTCCATCCTCAGTACTCCTTCATCTTTCCAGATGATCTAGGTCAGCCTTCATGCTCAGGACTCATTCATTTATGATCTTGTGGCCTCCTTGGTTAGCCTTCATACAAAGGGCTCCTTCTCTTCTCCTGGTGGCCTCCTTGGTCAGCCTCCATAATCAAGGCTCCTTCCTTTCTCCAGCTGGCCTCCTTGGTCAAACTCCATAATCAAGGTTCCTTCCCTTCTTAATATGGACTCTTTGATCAGCCTCCATGCTTAGGACCCCTTCCCTTCTCCAGATGAATTCCATGGTTTGCTTCCATGCTCAGTACTCCTTCCCTTTTCCAGGTGATCTCAGTTGTCTCCCACCAGACTCGAGACACCTTCTCTTCACAATGTTTGTTGCATAAATGAGCCTGAATATAATGATTGCAGCACTAATTATTATTATTATTATTTTTCTTTTACATTGGAGGCTCCAGTTATGTTTGATAAGTTGAACCAATGATAGTGTCAAGATATTCATCAAAGAATCATGTATTGTATATTGAGTAGTGTATTGAATATATTAGTCATAGTGTACATTGAGATTTTTAAAGATAGCCTGGATATACAAGCAATCATTATTGATTATGTAAGAGTTTTAGTGTCTTGATTATGTATCATCTTGTTTGATTATCTTTTCATTTGAGTCCAAGTTCTGAATGTGCTTACATTTGCATTGTGTGTGTGTGTGTGTGTGTGAGGTCTGGTTTTCATGACTTGTAATGCTTAGTTCCATAGTACCTATCTTGTATTTGGTTTCCTCTTCGTATGTGCACTTAATGCTCTTAATTCTTCATATCAAAATTTCTCACCTTTGCAGTTTATGCTTGAGTGGTTTCTAATTTCATATGGTTTCTCACAGGCATATGTTTTCACACATTTGAAGCATCTTGAATATATTTTGTTTTTCATCCTTGATTTGTATTTCCAGTATGGCAAGTGCAAGTGAGCGTAGGCATTACGATGCCATCCATGATACCAGTTGCTCAAGTAAGTCCAGCATACCCCAGGCTGCACCACCACCTGCTCTCTCTCCGGTTGCAAGGTGACTACACATAATCTAGTTGTGTTGTATTACCAACCATATTATCTTTACTAATGGTATGATTCTCTGAAGAATATTGTTCTTACTTTAAACATGCAACTAGTGATGCATAGTGAATGTTCTGTCCCAGGCATTTAATGCAATACCTGAATATGCCCTTTGTTGATATTATAGTACAAATCTCAAGCAGGTATCACCAAGAAGTATATAGCCTTACTGGGGCATGGGACAAATTTGTTAGTGTAGACTTAATAAGTTCATGCAAAAGGAGCTCTTGCTATTGTACTATTGTAGAGTACTTTATTCTTTTTAAAAGATGTTATTTATTTTCAAACTGTGTTTTTCACATACTTTCAGGCAGCTATGCTGGGGTTTTGTGGGCTCCCTGCACTTCTTGATATATGTTGTTGCTACTCTGCTTATGCTTATTGCCATGAGTATGAACATATACCTTATCCTATCAATGGGTGTGGGTGCTGCCTTGGGCAAGATGATTGCTGTCTATATCCGAAAGCGTCTAATGACAGCATGCAAGTGACGTCAGGCCACCAGCTCAGGTGGTGCAGCTGCACAAGGGATGTCAGCAGGGCCCTTGATGCATCACTCTCCTGACAAGTTCCCACAGCACACATCTTTATATCCTCAGCAGGATGTCGACCCCCAACATGTAATTGCTGATCATTTGCTGGTCAGATCTGATGCATACCATCAAACAACTCATTTATAAGCAAAGGATTCATACCTTGATATCATATGTGAAAACATATTGCATTTACCCTTTACCAGTTATTGCAGATGGATGCCTGAATGGTGTACAGAATATTGAAATATTTAACCAAGATGACCCAAGGTAATATGCATTTTTGTGGGATTAGCTGAGAGTGTTGATACATGCTGTAATTAATTGTATGCATTTCTTGTTAATTTTTCAAGTTAAGTCACAGCAGTACTGGAAGAATGGCTCTGAGCTCTTTGGTACTGACAAAATTTCAAGATTGTAGGAGGTTACAAATTGTTTTCTCATGGGTCTTGGAAGAATGATACTTTTGATTTGTTAAGCAGCAATGAATGTTTGGTGATCATAAAAGTGTTCCATAAATGAAAGCATATTATCACAGTTGGTATCTAAGATTGTCTTTGTATTTTATGGGAAAACGGTCCAAAATATGATTCAAGATAATTTATAGATATTAAGCTGCTGGTACTATTGAAACAAATTTACAATACGTGTATTTTATAATAATAAAGCTGTTTCTGAACCTCTGATGAACCTAGGAAACTAAATTTTAGTGTGGCACAAGATACATTTGATGTCTGACTCCTGTACATAGTTTTTGACGGCAATGTTTCTACTTGCAATTTAGAATGAGTAATATCCTTTATTTTACCTACAAAAATGTTATTTGATTGTTACTAAGTACATATTAAGCTGTACTACTCAGGCATTTATACTGATAGTTTATATATCTTGGGAAATGAAGTCTTTTTAAACATCGTGATCTATATGCTATTTTTAACTGTTGCAAAATGTTATTTTTTATAGTCATATGCTTGGGAAGTCTTTAGCTCTTGACCCTGGAATAAAGATTTTTTAATCCCAACCGAGTGGTTGAATTTCCTAACTGTAGGTAATGGAATGTCTTCCTACAGCAAACAATGTAAGTTTTACATTACCTTTGGTTCTCACTTTTTGGTCTCTGTCATCAATAACATTACAAACTTCCAACACAGTAGATGTGTCATGCATATTAGATCAAAGAGTCTATTTTCACTGTAAGGAGGATTTAAAACCTGACATATTTCAGTGTAAGGAGGATTTAAAACCTGACTTATTCAGTATTAGATAGTGACATGTAATACTGTAGACAGTTGAAAGTTTGAATCCAGGCTCAATAAGGTATTAATAATGCTACATAGGTTTTTCATTTCCTCTCTTCTTTTTACCAATTTACACTGTCCTCTCACACAAGATTTTCTTAATGCCATATGCTTACTAGCATTTTCAACTTTTTTTTAAGTCAAAAAGTATGATAATCATTATACAGTAATACTGATAACTTTTACTCAGTTCTTACTTTTGTCATTTATAAATCCAGCTATTTGACTTTCCCTACTTGCATGCCACTTGTCCACACATTAGTATGCTTACATGTTTAAATAATACAATAATCCTCCCAAACAGCCTCCAGTTGTTATTCTTGATTAATTTTTTTTTATTGGAAATGTATTTGCATTACAGTGAATGATACACTCTTAATGCTTCCTTCACAATTTTATCCAGATGAAGTATCATTATAAGCAGTTTAGCATCAACTGTCCCCCCTAATACTTGATCACTGCTTCCAGCATTAGTAGGGTAGCGTGCAAAAAGGCTATCAAATATATATATATGAAAAAAAAACTACTCCTGGGTATGGCTAGTCATTGTACATATAGGAGAACAATGGTATACTTTACAGCAAAAGGGTAAAGTCTCTAAAGCAGGAGGGTAAAATTGTCAGGCGACAAACAATATTAACTTAATCATAGACATGAAACATTAAAATTTTAAGATAAATGATTGCTGTAAAATATGAATCATTAAGATTTTAAAGCAAATGATTGCTGAATAAACAAAAGTAAATATAAGGCCTATAAATAAATTGGAACAAAATTCTAACAATACTTAACTAATTAAAGAGATGTTAGGAATAATTCAAGAGTGACTAACTGACAATTGTAAGTGTTAAACTTCTAAACAAAGATAGTAGCACACAAAGCAGATGGAACTTTCGTATTGCGCTCTTGGCCATAGATGTCCATTAGAATTTCTAAGATGCTGTATTATTCTTTCTTTAGATTCATGTGTCACATTAGCTGTTTTGTTCTTCGATTACTATCAGCATTAGATAATACTTCACACATGTATTACCTATGGACAAGTACCTTTGTTCTTAAGTTACACTAGTTCTGCTTCAGATTATCAGACATACCTTTCACAGCTTCAACTCAAAGTGCAACAAGAATTATTGTATTAGACTCCTTTGTTGGTTAACTTATGCTGACATGCCCTTGTTAGTTTTGGGCTCAACCACACATCTGTGTCCAGGTGTTGATTTAAGTAGGGTATCATGGAGGCTTCTCTTATAATTTTATTTACTGTTGTACTCCTAGGTGTTTTATGATCTTCAGACCACCTTCTTGATGTTTTCTGGGGCACATTAGTCATGATTTATGATGTGTTGGCAATGCACTGATGACATGGAGCCTGTGTTGCAGAGTGAACAGCATTTAACAGTAAAATTCTACTGAAATACAGAGGTTGGAGGAGACATGTGTTTCTTTCACACTTGGCATAATCTTTTCACAAGGAGTTGATAGGTGGCTTGTCATAGGTGTGCATAATGGGACAGCTGAAGATAGTTGCAGATGGAGTTTGTATGTAATGACTGCTAAGTAAATGGCTAACTGTACGTCGATAACCATAAATCCATCTATTTATTTAATCTATATCTATATTGCCTCGTTTTCCAAGAGACTGCTTGAAGGTATTTTGGGGAGGGGACAGCAAAAATTCTCTAGGATGCCCTATCCAAGCACACCTCTAGCATGCTCATCCCTCACACCATCATGGATCCCTTCACCAGTATAGATCTATACTTTTCTTTCCCAGAATTCTAACCGTCTTCCCCTCAGTCTGTTTCCTTCTATTTCGCCTCCATATAATTTGTTTATCAACCTATCATGTATTCCTCTCCGTATGACAAAACCACTTCAAGCTGTATTGCTAAATTCACTCTGACACAACACCCAGCATCTTTCCCACTTTTTGGCATCCCATATCTCTTATGCACTACATGACATCCTTCATTCCATCAGCTAATACTTCAAGCACCCTTCAAGTATCACATTTTAGTAGCTTGAATCCTAGTTCTGTCTGCTCTGTTTTATGCACATTTCATACCTGTTGCTTAGGATTGGCAGGATTATCCAAATCCTTAGTCCTTTTTTCTTAACATTCATGGTTGCATATTTCGTTTTCATAATCACCTTCCTTTATTTCTCTTCCTACAGTGCCATGTTAGCAAAATGCTGAACCCATCCTATCATTGCACTTCAACTTACATTTTTTTATGGTATTAGAAAATCTACCAATTTGATCTCCCTCTCTTCAACAACCATGACTTTAAGTATGGCATTTCTTTAAATTTCATCTTTTATACATTATGTAATCATTCACCATCATCTGTAATTTCAGTTACCTCTCAGTCAGCAACATCGAATCGCCTGCAGATATGTTAATTACTAATGACTTGACCTTGCAAAGCTTATTATTGCTCTTGACATTTCGTTGACACAATAGCTATGATTGATTGCTTATGGAGGAAACAGAACATTTATATGTCCTACATAAGATGTTAGTTTAGGAGGTAGCAAAACAAAATACCCTGTATGTGAGGTGAAGGTTTAAGAGTGATTAGATAATTCTACTAATTGAAGGTCCTTTAGATAATTTTACTTACTGACGGTAAGTCTGTTTTACTCAAAATGACACATTACAAGTTGGCCTCTTGTCCTATAAGACTGCTAAGAACTACATGCAGATGGCTTTTCAGAAACAGAACAAAGTTATGATCCACATTATAGTCTCTCACCGTCAGACATGATGACTGCTTTGGTTCGTAAGCAGCAGAGGTTGGTATATCCTAATATCATTACATACAAATATAGATAACAGTAGATTAAGTGAAGTTCACATTGGGCTATTGATATCATGGCCCTTGGTCCAACTCTACCGGAAATCAATTTAAATTTATCATGGCCCTTGGTTTAACAATAGTGAATATTTATATAAATGCAATTTTTGTTATGCACTTGATACGCCTGATTTTGAACGCTGCTGCATCTGAAAATAATGACAATTTAGAACGAACTAAAATATACCTACTTGACTATGTATGATATCTTACAACAGTGTTGTAAACACTAGATAAAGGCTAAGTGCCATACGATTGTCTGATCTTTGTATTAATGGGAGAATAATCACCTACATTAGCTAGCTTATCAAAGTGTGTAATTAAATACAGATAAAGATTTTACTTTCTGGAAGTAGGGCTTTTACGCTGAAAGTTGATCAAATAAGCAGACGCATAGTAGGAGGGATGAAATAAAGTTCCATTCTCAGTGTTTCTTTACCTATTGGTCACTGGCAACAATAAAGAAAAATATATACTAACAAAGATTATATTTAGCTAGTGCTACGTTGAAAATAAATGATGGTGATTCAATGGCTATCTGAAATCGTCATTACTAGTCTCAATTATTCTGCTGACAACTGTATCGCCTGTTGCCTCCAGCTACGTTCATCATATATGTTTCCTTCAGAAGAAGTTAATGCCAAAGGTGTAGTACATACCCGCGGAACTATCCAAATTTGATGTGCATGAGCCATGATGTCAAAACCCATCTATACTAGCATCATCCAATTAGTTTTATACCGCACTGAACACTCCCAAGGCACCGCTTATAATAGCATCATTTTAATGACATTTTCACATGACTTTTTTCAGTCGCATTATCCCGGCTGAAAGCACACCATCAGAAAAAAATGTAAATTTGAGAAATGTTAAATTAATTTTTTTTTTAGAAGTACCTATTTCTCTTTCCACTGTAATGTTTTACGTACACTTAAAGTAGCCTAATAGTTAAGTGATCTTGCGCACATTTATTAACGGAATGTCTGAAGGAAGAAATCGTATTTGATGTATTTTGAGGTGGTATGGAACTATTTACTGGAGAGGTTCTGATCCACACAGAAAATCGCATTTTTCGTACCTTAACATACATCAAATTTTTGTTTTGTGAGGCAATGAATATCAAGAGAGTGAAAAAATATTAGAATAATGTAAAATACGACAAAGATGATTGCAATTACACTGACATGTTTTAAAGGAATTTCATGATCACTGAATAAGTGTGCCACTGTGGCAACATTACTGGAACTAAACAAATGGAGCACAAGGCTCGCAAGTGACAATTTTTTTCTGTGAAAACCCACGGGGAAACCAAGCTGCGAAATTTACATATCCTGTGTTGTGTTTGAGCTGATCCCAAGGTAAGGAACAACCTTTCTTGTGGTATGAAACATTGAAATACGTTTCGGTGTAGGGAAACGTTCAAGTAATACATCTCTTAGCAAATGGTGATAATTCACGAGTTGAATTCTAAGTCCTCCATTCACTGATCGCTAATGTTTTGTTTGTAGTGGTAACGTAAATACTTAATTGTTCGGTGACGGAACTTGTCAGATCTTCATGTGAAAACTTTAACGTTTATGTTATGGTTGTAAGTGATTGTGTACACAAGCTGACGGGACCAGGGTGGATTGTGTACACAAGCTGACAGGGCCAGGGTGGGCGGTTCTGTCACTTGCTGTTATCTGTGAATGTTGAGCAGTAATGTCGCACTACATCCGTTCATGTATATTTCTTTATAACTGGTTTACGACTTTTTTTTTTTAAGAAAGGGTACTGGTTTTACTCAGGACCTCTTTCCAGGAGCTCATGCAGCTCCAAAGTTGCGCTACTTCCCGCTGCAGGAAAATGAGGGACTCAGTAATGAAAAGTTCTTTGGCGAGAATGTACACCCAGGGATAAAGCCTCGCCTAGCTGACTTTTCTCTCGCGGTGTTATTCCATACGGGCGGAGGTCAATAACACCATATATATATATATATATATATATATATATATATATATAGAGAGAGAGAGAGAGAGAGAGAGAGAGAAA
>JAYMFT010369513.1:0-10000 GCA_038088735.1 Panulirus argus
TATGTATGTAAATTAAAGAACAGCTTATTGAGATTAAGCAGCCACTAGGTTGAAAATACACTGCTGTAGTATTACATAAGTGGGAGGTCATAGCAGTAACTAGTTGACTAATCACAAGAGAGCTTAAGATCAAGGTGGGGCTTGGATAAGACTTGAGTGAGGTACATCTACATAGTCAGGGTGGCAGATAAAAAAGGAAGGTGTACATAGTAAATACTACTGTCTGTCCATTATGTACTTAGTGATAGCTAGTTACATACATATAGATACACAGACCACACAGACCTAACCTCCAGGCAGGGCGGTCTGGCCTTACATCAACTAAAAAGGATGGAATCCCCTAAACAGCAGCAGAAGAAAAGGATGGCAGATAGAAGACCCCCCAAATACTTCCTCCGGAAACACGCCGGCCGGGAAAGAGGAAGAATAATGCCTTTAGGACTAATTTGCCTGAGGCAGATCTTTACAGGAAAGTCAGAAGTTAAAATGAACGTGAATATGTCATTCATCCTATAAGCAAAGACATTCAACCCTTCACTTTGAATTATAAAGACAATAGTGAGAATAAACTTTGAGCAGAAGCCTCGTAATTTACTATATCTATATCACTCTTGATTCGGAAAGATGACTCAATAATTCCTTCACGTTTCCCTAAAGCAGGGCGAGATCTGAGGTTGTTTTTTCATACTTGATCGCCATTTTCCGCGTTAGGGAGGTAGCGCAAGGAAACAGACGAAGAAAAACCAATCCATTCACATAGAGTATATATACATATGTGCATATACACCTTCCTATATATATATATATATATATATATATATATATATATATATATATATATATATATATATATATTTATATAAATAAAATTCGGCAGGCTTACCTGGTCCAGGCCGCCATGATGGAGGGTGGAGCTCCCGCTGTGACGTCACATCAGCGCTGCGGGAGACATACAAACGCAAAATTAAGAGACAAATTACAGAAATTTAAATAATAAAAATTTGACGAACGAATCAAAACACAGATAAAATATCATACCAAATGATGAAGGATACGTAGGGAAACAATAAGATAAATAAACAAGATAACATATATGGAGTGGATTTATACAAGTAAAAAAATGGATTCTATAAACATCAACACCATATGTGCATATAAAAAAAGTCTCTCATCCCTCCAGACATTTATACTCACCAAATACCCCATGAACATTTTGACAAATATCCCCAGAGTGCTCTAATAAATTTTAAGCTGTACTGCCCTTTGCACTGGCTTCCTAGAAATTGAAACTATTGGACAACCAGGAAATCAATACCTTTCTGGGTACGCAGTTTGTATGACACTTCACACAAGTCTCTTTTCCCCAAGCTTACTTACTTACTCTCACTACTCTCTTATCACCGATTTTGTTTCTTTTCCTAAAGACCTAAAAAGAAAGAAAGAAAAAAAAAAAAAACACCCTCGCCTCCAGAAGGTAGTACTGCGTAGTTTACATTACGAATTTCCCTGGTGGGACCGTAGACATATCAAGCGGTGTAGTCATAGGGAACCAGAATGTATGGAGAAATATGGGAAGACTGTGACCGGTCGCGGAAAAAAAAAAATGGTGTCCAAGAATAACCGGTTCCGGCCACCGTTGGCTTCTGCCGGATCCGGACGTTTCGGTTCCTGCTCATTCACAGAGTTTAAGCACCTTGAGACTCATGTTTATGTTTATATGTATATACCCACGTATAATGTTTGTATGTATGTCTGTACAGGCTTTGAGGTACCCCCTCAACCGATGATTACACACAGAGCAGTGCAAACGTGGCAGACTATTACACATGCTCACACGACAGTCAAAGCATATGTATCTCCAACATCAGTACGTGGCCATAAGTCACTCGGGAGAACATGATTAAGTTTACCCTCGCAAAAGAAAAAAAAAAATTAAATATTTCCGTAATCATCATCCAAGCATTTTATCAGACTGCCTCATGTTCAAATACTTTCGGAAATTATCTGTCGATCTGTCCGTCTGATCACTAAAATTTATTAAAGGCTCCATAAAGGCATATATTCAACCTTACTACTAATACATACTCAAAATATAGACTTCTACATAAACACCCACATACACAGATATAGAAAAACCTGTTGCATATTTCATAAATAATTAAACACATGTACACATACACATACACACACACACATTCAGACACAACACATACATACAAAAATACCTGAACAATGTATAAATGCTCTCAACAAACATATGCTAAATTACACACACATACCTACATATAACACCCCCATCCATACACACATTATGGGATTCTAATGTTTTATGATGATACAGAATGTAAAAAAAAATGGGCCCCACGAGAGTAGACCTCCCTGCACGTAATCGCAAACAAACACATTACATTCAAGAAATTATACATGCGCACACTCGCACAAAACAAGCACACAAACAAATTACATGTTCATACAGCCACACAAACACACATTAGCATCAAGAGCGCTTGCTTGCTCTCCAGTCGACCCCAAATCAACAATCCTTATCGAGAATTACTGGCAACATTCAGCGTGGCCAGGCTCCACCCTTCCTGGGTACTGCCGCCTCCCACACACACACACACACAGCCTTTATTTCCCGAGGTACAACCCTCGAGAACGACAGTTCGACCCTAGAGGTACGATGGCCTGGCCTGAGCTGACCCTTTGCTAAGGGTAAGGTCAAAGGCCATGCCATCATACACCTAAGGGTCGTGCCATCGCGCTCATGGGTCGTTCCGCCGTCCTAAGGGGTCGTGTCGTCGTTCTCGAGGGTCATCCCGTCGTCCTCAGGGGTCGTCCGGTCGTGCTCATGGGTGGGTGACCACTAGCTTGGCCCTGGGGTTCTGTGGTCGTGCACCAAGGCCCATATAGCCAGGGTTAAGGTCCTGAAAACCCCCAAACCCAGTTCGCCAGCTGCTCTGGTCTGCCTAACATCTATGTAAACGACATGCGTACAAGTGTTCTGGCCTTGCACCACGTGTATCAACAATTTGTGTACAGGAGTACGAGTTTCACAACTAACCCTTCCGTCTCATGGTCAGTAAGCACTATACCATCATTCCCAATATCCAAGATACCCTTTGCTAATCTTAAGAGTGCAAATCGGGCACACTTATTCTCCAGAGTGAAAATATAGCTACATCCCTCCAATTCCATAAGCTTCTAAATACAAGAGAAATACAGCCCACCTCCTACATTTAATAACTTCTTAATCTTCTTCAATTCGGGAACCTCTTCTCGAGCCAAAGACCACTTCCACCCCTGGAATTCGAACCCGCGTTCGCGTGACCAGAGGTATACTGGATCCAGCTCAACCTACCCGACATATCTAAGACTCGTTCACACTCTTAAAGGCTGATCTGTTCCCTCGGCTAATCCCAAAGCTAAGTGTCAGCTAATCCCAAAGCTTTAAGTGCGAGTCCAATCAGCAAGTTATGTTCAACATCTTAATTTCAGATCGAGAATCAACAGAGCGTAAAACAGAAAAGCCGACTTCAAGTCTCTCTCTCTCTCTCTCTCCCCCTACCCCCCCATCCATGCATTGAGATCATCACCTCGCAGTCCGCTCTGCAGATACAGGATCGGAAAGTCATGAAGTAAACCGGTTCCTTATCAGGGCCGCACTTGGCAGGGTTTAAACGCGACTTAAAACTGCGCCCCGACTCCGACAGATGGTGGCACCCGAGACGGCCCCAACTGCACGCGAGCGAACAGCCTTTCTTTACATTATATGGCCGAGAATTGGGATCGCTCTAGGGAAGCTCGATGCCACAGGTGGAGTGCTGGAGAAGACCATGACACAGGTGTGGTACTGGGAAACCACCGATAGGTGCTACTGGAATTAGAAGAAGAAGAAGAAGAAGAAGAGACCGCTGACAGGCGCGGCCCTGAGAGCAACCATGGTTAAATCTGCCTGCCCCTCCCCCCCCGGGGGGAGGGGGAAGACCACGGTATGAACGCAGGGTTGGGAGGGACCATGACACCTGCGGTGCTGGGAAAGACCGCCGCCTCACATACGTACTCTCCAGACCAGAGCCGCGTCCTCCCTACACCACAGAGTCTACGCCTCATAATGGACAACAGTGCCTTGGGCCACATTGTAAATAACACCTTGCGTCAATATCACTCGTCTGCCTGACCCCGTCAGTGTCAACCATTCCATCAAAGTATAACATCTTCCACAACTTCATCCTGACCACCGGCTGTATATTAAGGTAAAGAAGATTCAAAGAAAGGGAAGGCTATTCAAACACCAAGCATAACTAACATCTGTAACCGGGTGTTCAAAAAGACAGCTTTAGCGCTAGTAAGGAAAAGCCTTATCTAATTTCCTTAAAAAATGAGGTAAATCTCTCTGTCTGCATCAAGAACGCCGCTGTTTTGATATAAGTATCGAAGAAAATCCTGTCAATGGATTCGTTATAGTAAGTAGAACACTTCAATAACGATTACTTTGAACATTATCAGGTTAGGTGAGGTTACGTTAGGTTTCAAAGTTCTGGCAATATATCCTTAATAAAAACAAAATAATGATGAACTTGACAGTCCACAACACTCTTTTAAACGCATTACTGCGAGTAAGAGCAGCCTTTATTTTTTCTAAGAATCCAGTGATACGATCTACAGTTTTAAAATTAAAATGGCTGCACCAAAAATATTAAGGCTAGGCTAGTGTAGGTTTGAGTACAAACCTAATTTAAACTAACCTGACCTAGCCTAGTCTTGTCGAACTTAACCTAGTCGAACATTGAGGTCGGCATGTCTTCAGGTGATCCAAACATTAGAGGCTGCGAATCTTCTTGTGGTCTATCAAATTCATGTCAAACATATCAACTTGTGAATACTTATTTCCAGGAGTCGAACGTCGCCCTGAAATTGTATACAAGACAGTCCGAGAGTTATGCACGAAGCTCCCTACCGCAGGAGCTGGGTCTCGAGGTATAAGGTTCCATAACCCATCAAGTTACCTATTACCTTAATTAAACACAGGGAAACCTGTACACTGACAAACATCTGTGAGTAAACTGAAACGCTAAAAAAAATCGTATCTCAAGACAGTGGCACACTACATGCAAAAATAAGGTACCAACCAACAAGGCCAAAAAAAAACTTATTCCTGTGTAACGGGAGAAATCCTATCTAGCACCTGTATGTAGAGTAAACCAGGAAACAATTTACCTCGTCACGAAGGAATGGTGAACTGGGTGAGCCTGGGGAGTGCACTGTAAACTCCTGAATGTCGCCCATGGAAGCAACCGCCACCGTCCACAAAGGCAACGCCGCTACTCAGCTACAATGTGTCCGTTAGACACCACTGGGCGCCATTGTGTGCCCATCCCGCCACAATCTCTCCGGGTCTTCCGTTCTGAAAGAAAAAAACAAAAGGAGTATATCTACTTTTTTTCCTGCATAATAAGGTCTTGCCAGGTGATATACGTGAAATCGATTCATCGCACAAGAGAAAATGTCCCTTCATATACATGGAAATTCTTGCACAACAAAGTACGACACGTTATTCGATACTCAGTGGTTAAGAAGTCATTTTAAGAGAAAGGCGGTTCCAGAATTCGACGGGTGGCGCAAAATGTCTAATGCAAGTCAAGCCTTTGCGCCTGACGGTGTGACCTTTTGGGTACGGAGGCCCGCCTTCGACCTGACCCCATTGCGTTCAAGCGTTCAATCGATTCCAACATCCACAGCGAATAATTTTATCGCTGAGAATTCAAATACAGTGAGTTATTCTGGGGGACACTTGTATTCCGAAGCATTATAATCCCCAGCATAAAATTAATTAGTCTTTTCCTGGTTATTAGTATCGTTTTGTTGTATTTCTTCCGGAATTATGATGCTTTACATCTACAAAGATTCGAATTAAGATGGTGACCCCTACATATTCATTGTAAATTCTTCAATATATATATATATATATATATATATATATATATATATATATATATATATATATATATATATAATCATATAGATATTAATCAATCCTGTCAAAACTTTACGAAACAAATTCAAAACTCCCCCTTATATGTGTTCCCGGAAATTCACGCCCTGACGAACACAGACCAATTAGATTCAACGCGAACATTAACCTCGGACCCAAATGATAGGCTGCTTTAAAATAACACATATCAATCTACATATAAATCCGGAAAATAAAGTACTCACACACGTCTTCAGCACTACAGCAGCCTACGTAGGTCCATAGAACAAAACCAAAACAAAATTTTAAACTGGCATTTAATTATTACTTACTCATTTAATGGTGTCCCGAGAGGCAAGTGTATTCTACCGACGCTCGTATCGACATCACTTATATGAGGAAGGAGCCCTGAGGGGAAGTACAACAACGACGTCAGGGAACAGTGGGCACTTAACAACTTTGTATGACACGGTGGGTCCGGCTGGGGCAGCCACTGCCATCTTCCTCCGCCGTAAGAGAACCTGCAATTAATGAGCCGCGCTGATGCCCGGCCCTGCCAGCCGTATAATTACCTCCCATAATGGATCCCGTTTCGTCTGATCACATCACAGAACGAAGTAATTAGGCATGCGCTAAGGTCTCTAACCATGGCTCTAGGGCTTTTCACTCCTTTTTCTGTGATGTACCAACCATCTCTGTCATGAATGTTGATGCGATCGGAAAGTGTTCATAGTACGAGTTTTTTGTTAACGGTATAACTAGCCATGACACAAGCAAGACGTTTATAGATCATTTTATGATCTTAAAGATTAACGACATAAATCATGCATCTATTCGCTCTGGGACAACACACGAATGAGGCACTATGAAAGAAATGTAGGTATGAAAAGTAAAATGAGAATGTGAAAATCGTGAAATATGTTAACGTCTAAAGTTACCTGAAGTAGGATAATCCGAGTGGGGATGTTTGACGAGGATGCCACAACCACAACCAGACCGTGGACACGACCACAGGACCTGTTCTGGTTGGCTGGAGGTGAGCGACCTACCGCCGCACGGCTCGCTCCACGCTGCACGCCGCCCAACGTTTTTCTTGTAAACGTTTCTTGGCTTTCTATCATCATAAAATAAGAATAAACTTGCGGACTAGGCTTCAAAGTGTCCGTTCTGCCTTAAGTTCGCCTGGCGTTCCGTAGCGTGTCATAATTCCCAGAAGACAAGGATTTTCCTCGCGATTAAAACACAAGACTTGATTAAACCGGTGACTCAACCACTGGTCTTACGATTTCAGACGAGCCAACAGTCAGTGCAAATTTTTCCTGGAGGTGAACTTGTATCACCATTCGATGATGGTCTGAGGCTAATGTGACCCCGTGATTCTTTCTATATCGCTAATTTCTTTCTTCGTAATCCCTGTTCAGGCAACCATGTATACGAACGATTTAAACATAATTAGATACAATTTTAACCCCAAATAATCATGTGTTAAAGTTTATCTTAAAAATTACTTTAAAGATGATGAACTCAAGATATCTTTATTGTAATAAGGATTTTTTTTTATAGACCCTTCCTCTCTATTGCTGTCATTACTGGCCTCATCATACTCTCACTATCATCATTCGGGCCACAAAGATCATCCTGCCTGCCCCTGCGGAGTGTCGTGACGTCACCAGTTCTGCCTTCACCGTCAAGCGCTCACCCTGCGGGACCCCGCCCGTTAACCTCACCACATAACGCGTCCGTTATCTTCACCAACAGCCATTCCCGCCCACAGACACGGCCTGTTGCCTTCACCAACAGTAATGTCAAGGGATATCTTCACCAAGACCCTTATCGCCACCAAACCCTATTCTTCTCTACCACCTACAGCCAATTCCACCAACACTAATGACAAAGCGTGTTTGTTATCTTCACTACCAAAACCTGATTACCTCCACCACTGCTGCAGCACGCCCACCCTCACCAACAATGGCGCCATCATTTCTCCAACAAAATTACCCGCGCTAACGAAATGAATCATGCCCCCGATGTCTCTCATCCTCCTCCTCTGGGAACATCTCTGAACACCCGCCCACCCGACTTCAGGTCAGTGGTGGTGGTAGTGATGATAAATGTGGTAGTGGTTCCAGAGGAAGTGGTGATGGCGGTTCCTGTGGTAGTGGTGGTCACTGCACAGTGTTGGTTGTGGCAGTGGTCACTGCACAGTGGTGGAGGAGGAGGAGGTAGTGGCAGGTGCTGGCTAGCCTGGCCACTTGAGCGTCTGTCTCTCCGTTGACCACAACACCGTTCCCGCCCACCACAACTCACCACACCTTTACCACAGCTCCCTGCCCACTCACCCATGTCAATCAGATATTTTTTCCTAATGAATTTTCACGGGAATTTCCGCCCATCCAACCATCATAGATACAACTCAAAGCATAACTTCCTTAATTACCTCAAACGCAACCTAATCATATAGCGCTTAGAGATTTTCCTTTGCTTTTCCTGAGCGCCAAGCACCAAAACAAAAATTCTTCATCGTCACAGGTCTCTATCGTATAAATTCATTCATGAATTCATTAATTTATTCATTTTGTAGAAAATATCTCGACCGCTCACACACACTACCACAGAATGCTCACAAACAATTTAGAGAAATATTTCTAAAAATCTTTTTTTTAAGCAAATCTTACCGAAATCATAAGAGTATTTGGATCATTTTTACCATCAGATTGTATGGGTTTTATTTAATACAAACCGTAACTTCTTTCAATCCACATCATCTTGGCTATGGCAAAATTCGTACAACTTTGGGTCACGTAAAGTGAAAACTTACGAAAGAATTAGCTACGTTAGATTCAGCTAGTTTAGGTTAACGATATAATACATTTAAATAGGTTTTGTTACATTAGATTACGTTAGGTCAGGTAACGTGTGGTCAAATTAGGTTAGGCTACAACTAGACTAGATTAGGTTAGGTTAGGATAGGTTAGGTTAAGTTATGTTAGGTTAGGTTAGGTTAGGTTAGTTATTTTAGGTAAGGTAAGGTAATGTTAGGTTCGGGTAGGTTAGTTTCAAGTAGCATTACATTTGATATAAGTGAATTATACGAATTATTCTTTGAAATAAACATACAAAAAATATATATCGAACACACACACACACACACACATATAGATATACAAAAAAATATCCGGGCAAAGACCTGCTCGAGGCGCAGTCGCGTTCCGCTCAACCGACTCCACACACACACACACACACACACACACACACACACACACACAGAATTTCCCTCCATGACAATCGCCAATGAAGCCGCCTCCTGTATCATTACCAGTAATTTTCCAACATGATAATCAGCAATATTAAGACACTTAACATTGTTAAGTCTGATACCCCGAGAGGCGGCGAAAGATTCGAACCCTCACCAGAGAGTATCCAAAAGAACGAGATCAAACACTCGTCATGAAGACAAAAAAAAAAAAACGGAAAATATCTATTCATTAAATCATTTAGGGACCGATGTTCCTGGAGAAGACTTTTGTTAAAATAATTGCAGGTTGGAACTCTCTCAAAACTTACACGTTTTCTTTTTTGCCTGATAAGTAGAGGCAGAAAGAAAATGTGCAACTTTTTTTATTTTTTGGTCGAGTTTCCACCTGCAAATACTTTGAAGGTTTTCATGATCAGTCCCAAATTGCCCGGCTGTAATATGACCACTGACACTCCCGTAATCAGGGTACATCGAGGCCCACGAACATCTGTTCTGTATCAATGTATCATCTGCTGAAATTATTTCAGCTCCAAACATTGTACAGATATTCCGAAAATTTATGAAAGGTTATATAATAATAATAATAAAAATAATAATTATAATTAAAATAATGAAAATAATTATAATAATAATAATAATAACAATAATAATAATATTAATAGTACTAATAATAATAATAACTAAAGCCTATATTAGTTATTATCATACCAAATGATATTAAGCATACCATTAATTAACTATACTGATTCCAAACCTTGATATAATAATGA
>JAYMFT010369513.1:11463-21818 GCA_038088735.1 Panulirus argus
GGGAGGAGAGGAGGTTCAGGGGTGGGTGGTGGGGGGTGGCGGAGGAATGCACGGAGACTAGGGGAGGAAGAGGAGGAGGAGGAGGAGGAGGGGTAGGGGGAGGAGAGAAGGGAGGTGTGTACTCATCCAACCAGCTACCCCAAACGTGCCTCGGGAACTCCCTGATCCGAAACGCGCTCCGCAATCGACCTCGACATCACCTCTTCCATTGCCATATAACAGCGGGACGACCTGAGCTGATCCCCCCCCCCCACAGACCTGTGACACAACACACAAACACCCGCGATACAAAATAACACAAGCACATTCAACCAAGTCCGAAGTTCGGAAACCTGCTTTGGCAAACTGAGGAGGAGCCCCCCCTCCCCCACCCCCAGTTCGACCCCCTCACTCGGCCTCGTGTCTGGCTGGATGGACGGGGGGAGGGGGGGGTGTCGTGTTGGTTGACCCGTCGCTGTCGTGTCAGAGGGACCAATGCCAGCAGGGCTGTCGCCGCTCCCTCTGGCCGTCGTTTCCCCATTCAAGCCCCTGGGAGGAACGACACGCACACATACGTTGACGTGGGTGGGAGTCGTCCTTAGAGTGGGCGTTGCTATGGGAGACGATGATTTGCGGGCGTCGCCATGGGAGGCGATACCTCCTGTGGGCGTTGTCGTGACAGATGATGACAATGATGTCTGGGCGGAGAGCTGCCGTACATGACTACTGTGAACAACGTCGTGGGAGATGACGACTGCTGAACGAACTGAACATTTCCGAGTCAGCGAGTACGACGAGACACCCATGTTTGGGGGAAGCGAGGGCAGGACTGACTAGCTGGCTGCTGGGGCACTTCCCTCCAGGAACAGCACAGGAGGCAGGACACGGGGCAGTGCCCAGGATATCGGACGGGCACGAGAGAAAGCCAGGAAGACAGGGAGAATAAATCATACGGAGAATAAAGCCCTTCCCAGAGGGGGAAGCTAGACAGGAGAACAACACTGGGGAAACGCATTTGCATACACGACTTGGAAGACAGGAAAGGAAACAGGTGTTGGAGAGTGGAACGACCCGCCCCTAGATATACACAGCTCTTTCTCACTCTACGGAGGAGCCGACCGTAAGCTAATACACTATACGTCGGCCGAGATATACTGTGACCAGAATGCCGTCTGTCCCCCCGAGCCGTCTAAACAGCGCCGTCTGTCCTCGTGAGCCACCGTTCTAATCACACAGGCGCAAAACACCAGCAGAAAACTTCAGGATGGCGAGGAGGGAAGGGGGAACGGCACCTCCTCCTCCTCACCACCTCCCACTGTTGACCCGACGCGCTGCTCGCGCGCCCAACAAGCACAGATATACCCCTTTCACAACCGCCCGCCGGAGGGGTGGTGTTTAAAGCCTTTCCCCCAGACACAAAGGAGACGGCTAGGGCTTGCCCCACGCAAACAATGGGGCTTCGGGGATCGCACCTCTTCCTACTTCAGGAGGAAACACATGGCACCGAGACAAAGGAATCCTGCTTCCTCCCTCTCCCTCTCTCTCTCTCACTCGGTGCCCTGAGTTCAGAGGGCTAGACAAGCCTTCAGCGTTCAACATATAAATAAATAAATATGTATATTTCTTTTCATACATATTCGCCATTTCCCGCGTTAGCAAGGTAGCGTTAAGAACAGGGGACTGAGCCTTAGAGGGGAGAAATCCTCACTTGGCCCCCTTCCCTGTTCCTTCTTTTGGATGAGTACAAACAGGAGGGGAGGATATATATATATATATATATATATATATATATATATATATATATATATATATATATATATATATATATACCTAGAAAGCTATTGTTACATGGACGAGTTAGCTTGGTGGCGACGCCTGGTGGTACGTACCGGTACCTGGGACTAGCTGGTGGAGGGAGGGCGAAAGGGGCTCCGCCCCCCCTGTGGTCACATGACTTTATTTCTATATTTCTTTTTACGTCGTCGTGAGTCGTGTGGGTTGGCGAAGGGAGTGGGAGACACGCTACGCCACCCACACCAGCAAGCTGAACCTGTGTCAAGCTAAAATCACCACTGCCGAGCTTAAGCGCTTCAAAAGCTATACCGCCAGGTACTGAGCTTGGCTTCCGACACGGACCTCGGGCTACGTCACGTGACCTGGAAGACGGAGCAGTGTGCACGGGGCGCAAGGTGGTTCCCGACGACCTCTCGCCACTCGTATGGAAGGAAGCACGACGGTACGACCCTTGAGCAAGAGAGTACGACCCCTCGGGTCTGATGGCTTGACTACTGACCTGACCCCTTAAGCCACACCAGGCCATGTAAAAGGTCGTAACGTAGTGTTCAAGGGTTGTGTCTTCGTGCTCAAGGGTCGAACCGTCGTGCTCAAGGCCTCAACACGGCGCCGCCATTTGCTTCTTGTCCTCAACCCGTAACCTATGCAATATATGTCAGATGAACATAATACGAATCAGTACACACTTTAACAGAGCGCTGGGGCAGAAAAAAAATCCAAACAAACTGCTCTCGCAATGTGGACGCAACAAAAGCAATTAAATGCGGAGAGGGGAAAAAAAATCTGTGCGCTGGACGTGTTCGTAAGGTCTGTAACCTAGCAAAGTAGACCAGATAAATAGGCAGTATTTCGCAATATCGCGGCCTCTGAACTCTGAAACCTAACTGCCTACCTTACTTCTCCAAACACGTTCCGAGAACACCAAATACCAACGGTGAAAAGGCCAAACGGGTCCAGAAAACATTAATGATATCAGAAACGGAATGCCCGCGCTCATAGTATGATATGCCGCTGATGCATGACGACAGCAAACACGTCCAGCAAACACCACGACGAATATTGACAGCAAACACGTCCAGCGAACACCATGACGAATATTGAAAGCAAACACGTCTAGCGAACACCGTGACGCATATTGACAACAAACACGTCCAGCGAACATTAAACCTCAACACGGACTCCGGCCTTGGCCCAGCTCTTACAATATCGCTCTCGCTACACTCGGGCTCACTTGCCATTCTGATCTGGTCCATAAACTTCACAAGGTTACCGTAAACTTCCAGCGACACAATATAACATTTATCATATGGTTTACCTTACTATGGAGGCCAGGTATTGTTTGTGAGGTTTTTAAACGTGATGGCAAGATTTCCCTCGGCAATTTTACTTGATAATATTTTCATTCGTTGGTCTGTTACCCGTACGACCTTGAGTTCTGAGTGTATTCAAGTTTCTTGAAGTAGACCACCTTCACGCTCTCTCTCTCTCTCTCTCTCTCTCTCTCTCTCTCTCTCTCTCTATCTATCTCTCTATCTATCTATCTATCTCCGTCGTCTTGCAATCTCCATCCAATCAGCGTCAGACCGCAATATCATCAAAAAGATTAGTTAATAATGACAAACACCGGACACAGTCGCTTCTAGCAAAAAAGTTCCCAGATATCCAGGGACACGGAAACGCAAGCACCGATATTCTCACGTATCCGACGTCGCACGACCGGAATTACCACTGCGGCAAGGCGTCCGGGCGTCGCACGAACGGATCCACGCGGATGAGAGAATACCAAAGTACAGTCATAGACAAAAACTGATCTTAACGAGGGAGCCGTTTTGTTATACTACAGCAGCAGTAGTACAGATGCATGCGTGCCATTAACACAAAAAGATAAATTTGGTTAAAACAGGCTTAAAAAGGTTAAATATTTAACTGTGTCTGATCAGCTAGACCCCAAGCGACAATGCGTGGATCATCAATCTCCCGTCCATCGACGATGGACGGGAACGTGAAAAGCAAATCCTCAGTTCCATCTTGAGCCCCACCCGTCCACCGTCTACCCTCCGCTCGTCACATACCAGCCCGGGAGAGTGTCCCATGGCCCCGGCGTAGCATGTCAGCCGGCCGTCAGATACTAAATTACCGGTTGACGGCGTCGCCCGAGTTGGTGTGGGAGGGCGCGACAGGATGCAACGGTCCCCAACACCACCACCGCCCGTCCGTCTGTCCGATTTGCCGTTCGTGGCTGCACCAGCAGCAGCAGCAGCGGCGTTCACCGACACGTTCCTTCCCCGTGTTTACGAACAGCTCACGCTCCTTTGGGTAATTCATCATCATCATCATCATCATATATTATCGCATATGATGATTTACTATTCAGAAAAGAAAATGAAAAAAAAAGGCATGATGCACTACCGGTCTATAGGAGGGTCGTACTGTGGTCGGTCGTCCTCAACGGGCGAAAGGTCGTGCTCGAGGATAATTATGCTATGATGAACCCAACTAACAACCAAGAGCGTAATACTCCTGGGTGGGTGAGCCACAATTGGACCTCCCTGGCAGCTATGAACGCCAGATGTGTTTGCCAGCTGACCCGACCCTTGGCGACCCCCACCAGACACCACGCGCATTTCTCGCTATTGTCAGCGAGCAAAAAGAAAGAAAAAAAAAATGGAAAGTTCTGTCGTGAGCGCTGTAGTGAAAGTACTTAGTACTTGCTTGGTGAGTATGCGGGGTGAAAGTACGTGCAAAGTGTTGCTGAGTGTGTCCTGGGAAGTATTCCTCAAGCGTGTGAATAGTGAAAGTAATATAGCAGCAATAAATGCCCGGTACCAATTTTGATTCTTTTTCTTCTACCTCGATCAAATCCAGGACGCGCTTCAGTTAAGGCAAACTGAAAGTAAAACACACCTGAGGGAGTCGTCTGTCATTCCCTCAAGATACACTCAAGTCCTTAAGTGCATTCTTGATATTACAATGGAATATCTTCCAAATTATTTTGTAACTTATACTACGTCCTGATGGCTGACCTGAAAAGTAATTCTAATGTCTCTAAATATTCGACAAATGTAATTAAAGGTGGTTTGGAAACGCTGTTAGCGCACGCAGTTCCATAAAAGTGTGTTGCCGGAAGAAATTGTTACGATAGCAAACAATATTGTCAGCGAACGCCACTCGACGCCATAATCAAGCGTAAGGATGACTATGGAACATGAAATTATCAGCGCACAGCAAACACAGCCAGCGAACGTTTACTAAGTCCCCTGGCGAGTCTTGAAACCACTTAAAAACGTTTTAGGTTACGTGGTTCGCCTGCCGTGTCCTGGATACTGTTACACCAGCCAGTACCACAACCCTGTCCCAGCTCACAACCTGGACACACACGCAGGTGTTTACCCAGCCTAAAAACCACCCTGAGCACATACAACCCCTGACCCAGCTCACACACTATCTGGCCACGAAACCCACAACCGCGTCGGGAGACCCGCCTGACGCAGTGTCACCCGCGGGACACAAACACACACTCGCCTTACTGGGACGACTCAGTGACCCGGGAACCTGAGTGACGGGCGCTGCAAGGAAGGACAAACCCTCCCTCGCCCCCTCTTGGCTCAGGATTTCGACACGACAACTTCACCAAATTCCCCCCCCCCCCTCCAAGTGTCATCACAGACTGGTACCGGTTTATAAACAGTCCCAGTCGCTGCCATGCTAACATCCCACTCGACTGTCTGTCACACACGCACAAAAGAAAAAAAGATGGCTATAACTGTCAAGAAAGTGAGGGGTTGGTTTGGTCATAGCCTGGAGCCATCACCGTCAACAGGGTTTTCGACTTCCTCCTGCCGCAGCAGCCCTCCTCCTCCTCCTCCTCCTCCCGCAGGCTGCCTGGCTTTAGGGAGGTCGTCTGTACCACAGGCTACTGACTGCGTGACGGGAAATGACTGGGCGCCCCCAAGTCAGTCTCTCCTACCCCCTCCCCCCCCCATCACCACCACCACCACCACCCCAGCATCTGGTGTGGAGATGTCAATGCCTCCCAGTCCATCAAGTAGTGAGCCCCAACACCCAGTAATTTACGAAGGCTGTTCCTCGCTACCAACACACACACACTCGCACACACACACACAGACACACACAACAAAAATTAATAATTCGACATGTGCCAACAAGTGTCAGTCAAGGGCGACGTATCAAACTCACCTTGGTGTTCTGGTCGACCTTCTCTTACAGTGGGGGGAATAAAAATCCACCCGGTTTTTCCAAATATAGTTAGTCACAAGCACTCGGTGCGAAGCTCGACGATCGCAACCCACGACGTGTCTAAGGAGACTGAACAGTGCGAGTTTGGATAAGCGTGAGGAAGTAATGGTCAAGATGCCACGTCTTCATTTTCATCTTAATAAACTAAAAGTTTTTTTTTCTTTTTTCCCGTTACCGTTTGCCTACCACGCGTCAATCGACAAGGATTCTGTGCTAGACGTGTGGATGGCGTGTGGATGAACCGGACGAAATCAAAAGCCACGTTAAAGAAAAAAATGAAAATAAATATTAAGTTATCGTTGGCTCACGACGTCTTGGCAACCGACTGCTGAAGATTCCATTGATGGCTATCACGCTCGATATGCTCATGGTCAAGTTCACTGGCGGGAGCTGGTGTCGCTCTCGCCTGGAAATACATATATAAATATAACAGCCGGTCGCTCTATTGTGTCTCCATCCATGCTCAGGTAACCCGAGCGTTACCGTTACCAACGCCCAACGTCGGGAGGAGAGAGAGAGAGAGAAAAATATACCTGGTGAAGCCTTTTGGCCACCGCGTCCCGCGTTCCGTTTTCTCCATGGAGGCGGCGTTGCCGTATGACGACGTACGGGTTCCTGACTGGAAATTAGTTTGTTCAGCAGGTGAAGTGTTTAACCGTACGTAGACCTGCGGCACCAGGGCGCCGGGGGGGGGGGGACCGACCGACTCCTCCTCTCCCTCGACGTAGTGAAGATGTGCCGGATATTTCAGTGGTTCCTGCATCGGCCGAACACACACACACACACACACACACACACCTACCGATCCCACCACCCATCCCCCTCTTCCCTACCCCCTCCACCTGGATGACGTAACGGCGCATATTTGCAAAGGACGGACGGAAGGATTTGTGAATATTTTAGCATAAATTATGACGCAAGACTAATCAACTTTCGGCTCACCTTTCTTTTTTCTTTTTTTATCTTGGAGCGGTTGATGCATTCGAGATTGATTGATTCTCTCGTGTCGATAATGTATGTTTAGAACAGAAAATGGGAAGAGGCATCCATTAAATGAAGAAGAGTAGAGAGAGAGAGAGAGAGAGAGAGAGAGAGAGACTCCTTGTCAGGGGATGATAACAAGAAAAATGACCGCACTTTTTCAGAGTGCCTTGGGTTGGTGGCTACTGTGTTCCCTGCGTCGACTCTATAACTTCCGAACCTTGGTTCAAGGTACTGTAAATCGTGATGATGGTGGGGTGGGGCGGGGAGGGGTATAGGGGTAGAGGCAAATGTAGGTAGGGGGAGGGTTTAGGAGGAGGGTAGTGTTCCCCCCCCCGACAACCACTGATGCCAGACGTCCTCTGGGGGTGGGTGGGGGGTTTGAGGGGGATAGGGGTGCCCCCCGGGGGGGGGAGTACCCGGCAGACTCCCACCCCCCCTCCCACCCGCTGTGTGTGTGTGTGTGTGTGTGTGTGTGTGTGTGGACCCTCTGCCCTACTGACCTGCCCTCCCTGCTTACTTATTGCATGTTGTACTGACCTGCTCTATACTTACCGCCCTAGCCTGCTGAATATTGTACTAACCTGCTCCATTTTACTGCTACTGCGTACTGTGTGTTGTAGTGTCCTCCTGCCTGCTGTGCGTTGCAGGAGCCTGCTCTACCTGCTGTGTGTTGCAGTAACCTGCTGTACAAGGGGCGTATCTAACTCTGGGTGACGAGGGCAGTCTTCCTCCCTTGAGCTATACAATATACAACAAATATGATAATCCTAATTATTTATGTATGATTATTTTAACCCTTCTAATCCCTGGGAAGGAAGAAAGTAAATATATGTGCATGTCAGTTGTTTCAGCGATTTGCGATAGTGATACTCTCGTCATTATTAGCACCTTTCCAAAACCCTGAAATAACGTATGTTTGAAAATGAAATCTTCTCTCGCAAAAGTATTGTGACTTGTTTCATCGAGCAACTTCCTTTATCATAGCTATCAGCTGTTTTATGCGATCAAATATCAAAAATATATTTCATTTCAAACTGGTAGCCGATCTTTTAATATACTTGCATCTGTACAATAGCTGTATTCAAATTCATGAGAATTTTACACATTAGTAATTGAATTTAATATACAAATAACTCAAAAAGCTCAGGGTTCTTTAAGACAGAATGTGCACTTGCATACCACCCATCACTGTCTCAGCGGGTTCATCATTTGCCCCTTCTTTCCCCAACCGAACCCTGAAAACGTGTCTAGCAGGGGTTTCAAGAAAAAAAAAATAATTTTAATAAAACTTTAAGTCTCTCATAAAACCTTACCGTTTTCTGTGAATAAATAACCGCCAATCAGCTGATGCGCGCCAACTCGTGCAAAGACTAAACTAACTTCACGATAAAGTCCCAAAAGTTGAGTCTTAAATCCAGAGATAAAATATAAAATGTTCGGTTATTGGATACAAAGCATTTCCATGAAGTCTGACGGCAATTATTTTTGGCGGGTCAAACGGTATGAGGTTTAAAGCCCATATTCCATCTACTAATGAAAGAAGCTGTTGATCTACTGCATGGTGCAAGTAATAATGCTACTAGTTCAACCACTGAATCCTTACATAGTGATATTGAAGATATATTATTGATTAATAAAAAGACGAGCAATTATACCTTTTTTGACGCTTTCTATAACATCAGGACAAGGCTGCATACTTTCAGAAGTCACTTTAAATCAGTGTTTAGCAAAGGTTTTCACTGTTCCGTCTTCACACATGCTCGTAAATTATACATAAAGGCAAACAACACTTTATGATTTGTATTTGAGAACATGCATGTTTCACCTAGGGTCATCCTCATCCCACATGACCAGAAAATGTCATCCCAAACATTCCGATTCTGAGCTGTCGTAATCATTGATTATCAAATTTAATATTGATAGTTGTTATCCAACATTATGTATACCTATTAAGCTGAGGCTAATACTGTGAGGAATAACAAAAGAAATTTCTTAGTGATTCTCATTGTAGAATAAATTCTTCATAGAACTTCCGTTCAAGTTAGATTTCCTTACCGTGACGCATTCACGGGCCGCCCATGGTCGAGCGCATAAGTTCGAATCCTGGTTGCGGCAGGCGGTCCACAGTCAAACCAGCTGTTCATCCATCCCCTCGAGATAGTCGATGAAACGGATACCTGGCTCAGGCTAGGATATATAAATATATTTCAAGTACTGAAGAGTTTCATTATGGTATACTTCAATTTTAAAAGAAAACGTTTTTGGGTGAAAAAAAAAATAGGCCCTGAACTATCACCTCCAATTTTTGGTATTTTTCTCGGAAATAGATTTGCCTGTAAATCTCATTATAACGACAGTTTTACTCAATGAATACGAATATGGGATTGAAATATTGTTTAAGATTGAATATGGCTTGTAATTAAGTATTAGAATGAAAAGATTTTTCAAAGATTTTGTGATAATTCGCTTCGTATTTATTGGCTATCTATCGGTGAGGGAAAGCATTTTGAGACTTTTTCTGTGACTATTTCAAATATAGAAGAGTTTCATTGTGGTATATTTCAATTTTTAAGCAAAAACTTTATTTGGGGTAAAAAGATACCCTGAACTATTTTACCTACAATTTTTGGTATTTTTCTCAGGAAAATAGATTTCCTTGTACACCTCAGTATAAGGACTATTTTACACACTGAATGCGAATCAGGGGTTGAAATATTGTTTAAGATTCATTAAGGCTTGTAATTAAGTATTAGAATGATAAGATTTTTTAAAAATTTTGTGGTTATTCGCTTCGTATTTATTGGGTATCTGTCGGTGGGGGAAAGCATTTTGAGACTTCTTCTGTGATTATTTCAAGCATAGAAGAGTTTCATTGTGGTATATTTCAATTTTAAAACAAATTTTTTTTTTTGGGTAAAAAATATCTTGAAATATTACCTGCTATTTTTGGTATCTTTCTCAGGAAAATATATTTACTTGTACACCTCAATATAAGGACTATATTACGCACTAAATACAAATCTAGCTTCCTCTCCGACCGATCTGTCTCTGTGGTTGTAGATGGATCAGCCTCCCCCCTTTTCTCCGCCAACAGTGGTGTCCTTCAAGGGTCTGTACTGTCGCCAACACTTTTTCTCCTTTTCTTCAACGAGTTTCTTCCACAAGTAACCCAATGCTCTCATACGCTGACGACTCAACGATGCATTCATCTACATCCTTCAATTCTGCTCACTCTTCTCTTACCCGATCTGCATCTCGCCTTGACACAGCTTCCACAATAAACTCAGAATTGGACAGGATATCTCAGTGGGGTACACAAAATCTAGTTAAGTTTAATGCCT
>JAYMFT010369524.1:0-21809 GCA_038088735.1 Panulirus argus
TTTCCATTCACAACACTGAATACCCCATGTGCACCAATCATACCCTCAACTGCCACATTACTCACCTTCGCATTTAAATCACCTATCACTAATACCCGGTCTCGTGTACTAAAACTGCTGACACACTCACTCAGCTATTCCCAAAACACTTGCCTCTCAAGATCATTCTTCTCATGACCAGGTGCATAAGCACTATGATCACCCATCCCTCATCATCCAATTTCAGTTTTACCCACATCAATCTGTAATTTACTTCCTTAAACTCTATCACCCACTAACACAAGTCCTGTTTCAGGAGTAGTGCTACTCCTTCCTTAGCTCTTGTCCTCTCACCTACCCCTGACTTCCCTCCCAAGACATTTCTAAACCACTCTACCACTTTTCCCTTGAGTTACGTTTCACTCATAGTCAGAACATCCAGGTTTCTTTCCTTAAACATACTACCTATCTCTCCTTTCTTCTCATCTTGGTTACATCCGCACACATTCAGATACCCCAAACTGAGCCTTCGAGGAGGATGAACACTCCCAACTTGACTCTTTCTTCTGTTTTCCCTTTTAGAAATTGAAATATTAGAAGGGAAGGGTTTCCAGCCCCCTGCTCCCGCCCCTTTTAATCGCTTTCTATGACAGGCAAGGAATATATGGAAATATTCTTTCTCCCCTATCCCTGCATTATCAAGGCAGCGCCAGGAAACAGATGAACAAAGATCCATTCACTCACATACACACATATTTACATACATGCACATATATGCACAATACATACATAAATATATACCAACATTAACATACACATGCATATTCACATATACACACGTACATATTCATACTTGCTCACCTCCATCCATTCCTGATGTCACCCAGCCAGACAGGAAACAGTATCACCAACCCCTACATCAGTAAGGTAGCGCCGGAAACTGTTGGAAAGGCCACATTCACTTACACTCAGTCTCTAGCTGTCATGTGCAATGCACCGAAACTACAGCTCCCTCTCCATATCCATACCCCAAAAACCTTTCCATGGTTTATGCCAGACGTTTCATATGCCCTGGTTATGTCCAATGACAGAACGTCGACCCCGGTATACCACACTGTTCCATTTCACTCTATTCCGTGCAAGCCTTTCACCCTCCTGCATGTTCAGGCCCCGACCGCTCAAAATTCCTTCCACCTCCAACTTGGTCTCCCGCTTCTTCTTGTTCCCTTCACCTCTGTAACATAAATCCTCTTTGTCAACCTTTGCTCACTCATTCGTTCCATATGTCCAAACAATTTCAACGCACACTCTTCTGCTCTCTCAACCACACTCTTTTCAGTACCACACATCTCTCATACTCTTAATTACTTATTCAATCAAACCAACTCACACCACATATTTTCCTTAAACATTTCACTTCCAACGCATCCACCCTCCTCTGTACACCTCTATCAATAGCCCATTCCTTGCAATCATAAAAATTTGTTGGAACTACTCTTCCTTCAAACATACCCATTTTTGCTCTCCGAGATAATGTTCTCTCTTTCCACACATTCTTCATGGTTCCCAGAACCTTCGCCACCTCCCCCACCCTATGACTTACTTCTGCTTCCATGGTTCCATTTCCTGCCAAGTCCACTTCCAGATATCTAAAACACTTCATTTCCTCCAATTTTTCCCCATTCAAACTCACTCCCCAACTAACTCATTCCTCAACCCTGCTGAACTCCCAATAACCTTGCTCTTATTCACATTTACTCTCAGCTTTCTCCTTTCACATACATTTCCAAACTCATATATATTTCTTTCTTTCTTTCATATATATTCGCAGTTTCCCATGTTAGCATGGTAGCGTTAAGAACAGAGGACTGAGCCTTACGGAGAAAATCCTCATTTGGCCCCATTCTCTGTTCCTTCTTCTGAAAAAGTAAAACATGGGAGGGGAGGATTTTCTTTCATACATGTTCACCTTAATTATTATTATATTATACTTGATCGCCGTTTCCCGCGTTAGCAAAGTAGCACCAGGAAACAGACAAAGAGGAAATGTGCTTCTACCACATCAATACTTCCACAGGTGACCAAAGCCAGCTAGTCTACTACAGTACTTAGAAATTGTTTTTACACTTACTTTTAGATTGCTTACATAAGTATCATTCTTTCTGCTGTCTACCATCTTTATTTCATAAGTCAGATTTTTTGAGTCTTTTGGAGAGGAGAGAAGATCTCTGATGGTTTCATTATAAATCTCAAGAAAACTAGCTTCCACCTTGTATGTCCATCCCTGTAAGAAAACAGATAAGTGGAAACAGTAGAGTTTATTCATCTATATATAATCATACCAGGACCTCTTTCTGCAGGAGAATCCTGGTGTTACTTATGGCCTCTTTCCAGAGGCTTCTGCAAACCCAAGGTTGAACTACTTACAGTAGCAAGCAACTATGGACTCCTTTGGAATGAGTTCTTTGATGAGACTGAACTCCCAATGATACAGCCTCGCCAAAGGTGACTTTTTACTCATGATGTAACCTCATTTATTCCCTCTCATACAAGCCTCTTGCCCTTCTGAATATTAGACTCTAACAACCCAAAGCACCCTTCACTCAATCATTCTGTATCTGCATGGAATAAGAAGAAATGCATTTAAAAGAAGCCTTTTCCTGATAAGCCCAGGACTGATAATAATGCAATATGCAGAGCAACAGAAAAAAAACTACTGTTCATCAAACTTTCATTAT
The DNA here is from genome assembly GCA_038088735.1 of Panulirus argus. Taxonomy (NCBI): domain Eukaryota; kingdom Metazoa; phylum Arthropoda; class Malacostraca; order Decapoda; family Palinuridae; genus Panulirus; species Panulirus argus. Next base: position 2,718 of record JAYMFT010369524.1, read on the forward strand.
AGACACTGAGGTAGGTAGGTAATCCCTGTTCTTCAAACACAAAGATCCTATTTGTCAGTCTCTCTTCTGTTCATCCTCTCCATATGTACGAACTACTTCAGCACACTCTCAATCAGAAAAGAAGGTACTGCAAATACAATGCCTGAGGATGATACAAATGGTGGGTTGAGTTAACTGTGTAAGACGAAACTGATAAATAAAGGTGTGGTAGTAAACACATTCTGACAGAAAGAGCTGATATGGGTATACTGAAATGGTCTGGACATATAAAGATGAGAAAAAAAAGGTGCCTAAAGAGGATCTATGTGTCAAAAGTAGAGGGGACATGGGACAAGAGGCGGAGGATGCCAAAAAGAGTTGTTAGGTTGGAGAGAAGACAGCTTTGGGGTCTCCGCCTATCCAAAATGTGGGCTGCCTGAAAAATCTTTTCAGCACCATCAGAAAAGCTATGTAGCATAAGCACTGACCCTTCCAAGCTTAACAGTAACATCATGGATCCTAATATTTCAAAACACACAAAAAGACAGGAGAAGGGATCAAGAGAAGGACAAATGAAAGAATAAGCAGAACACAACAAGAGCACAATATAAAGTCTCAGCAATGCTATACAGTGAGAACATAATCATCCATACCTTATCTTCTAACTCCTTCATGTTGGCAAAGATGTGCCTCACTGTGCGAGGGATCATGCCTTCAAGATCTTCATTACCATGGCCTTCCATTGTGAATGTCTTTCCTGAACCTGTCTGACCATAAGCAAAGACACACACATTGTATCCATCCAGGGCAGACTGTGCTAGCTGAGAAATTTCCTCAAACACATCTGCTTGTGTTGCACTTGGACTGAACACTCGGTCATATGTAAACTCAACATTACCATTTCCCCTTCCTTTAAGACCTGACATTGAGCTTCCATTTGGATCTGAAAAATACAAGGTAAATATAGTTACCATGAAACAGATATGAGCTATTCCAAATTCCAATAACAAGAGGATAAAGTAGAATATTATCATCAAAGATTTCAGAAACTCAAACAATAGAATTTTCTATATTTTAGGTAATTAGGTAATGTATCTCCCTGGCCATTGACAAAGTTTAAACTTTTTCAAATTTTCAGTCACACCATACTGCAGCTAAGAATCAAAAAGCTAACTATTTCCTATCATACATCTAACTGAACCTAACCCATTAATAAAATACATCCTTATTCTAGCACACATTTTGAAGTAATTCAGTTTTGACAACTGTAAGCTCTAAAGAGGGCGTAGCTTCTTGTATGGCTGTGCCTCATTTGAGTTCAAATAATGAACATTATTTATGTTGATGAAGTACTTGACATACCACTTCTACAGTTCCTCTTATCACCTGAATCAGCTTTTCAGTTGCTAACCATCTCCTCACTAACCCAGCTTTCATAGAATTACTGTAACATACCAAATTCTGTATTATTCTTCTATTCCTTGTTTCCAGGTGGTGGAATATATCCAACCGCATTTCATCTTTTTCAATCTCATTCAAAACAGGTGAGAATGTCGTCTCTGCTTTCAGCACACTATATATGACATCTCAAGAACAGATGTAAGTAAATGTGGCCATTGTTTAACTGTTCCTGGATTTAACTCACCATGGTGGGAAACAGCAAACAAGTATGGGAAAAAAAAAAAAAAAAAAAAAAACATGATTTCAATTTTGTCATCTTTCCTTTTGCAAGTGTAAAGTTGCATCTTCAAGGAAGTAACTAACTCACCTCCACACTTGCACATCTCAAGAGTTCGTTCATCAATAAAGTTTATGTGATGAACAACATCGCTGTCTCCATTTTTCTTTATTTCATCTCCTATCAACGGACGGACTCGGCAAAAAACACGTATATTACCCTGTAAAAAATAAATAAATAAGTCACATTGTTATCGATCCATATCAGATAAGCCCTTTCAAACCAGAGTGTCTTGAAGAATCCTGTTAAAAGACCTCATTTACTGAATTCAAGATGAGGGAGAACAGCTACAAAGTATTTTTGGACTCTAAAGTTTAAGAGCAACTTGTGCATTATGAGTTAAAAATTCTGCAAAAGAACTAGCTCTCAAAAATGATGAAACATCCTTTTCACACTCTGGGAAATGAAGTCACTAAACCAGAGAATTTCAGAGGGGCATCCAGTTAATAAACTGAACATTATTCACTTACCACATATAACACCATAGATCTTCATTTATTTGTACCTATATTTTCACCCCTAATGGCCTTTCCTACCTTAACAAGGTAGCAACTGGAAGAGCCAAACATCTTTATTTGCATACAAACATTCTCCAGCAATCATGCATGATGCATTGAAACCAAACACTATTAACCATAAACAAGCCCCACACACTAACTTTATGGTTTACCCTAACTACTTCATAAGTAGCCCTAGTTCAGTATGTCACTTCCCTATAGTCCACATTGATATGTCACTTACTCTCCTCAATGTTCAAGCCACGATACCTCAAGGCCTCCTGCCCTAACCCTCCAGCACTATACCACAGTCACATAAGGTGAGTGAGTGCACTCTTATGTACATATCCTTTACTTTTACATGCATTCTTGTATTTCAAATAGGTAAACCAGAAATCTGAAGACTCCCCATCATGAACAACTTTTCACAATTCATCCAGCATTTGAAGGTGCAACTCATCTATTTGGCTAATCCCTGTTGTGCAAAAGAAACTAATTTTATATCAACAGGTGCACAAAAAATATAAAAATCCTTATTTTTCCTATAAATTAGTTCAATCAATCCTAGTTTATCAAAAAACATTATTTACCACATAAGCCAATCTTAAGCATACAAAAAAAATTGTAATATGTTTTATTTATATGCCTAAGTACACAAAAATTATCAAAACCATCATTTTTCCTCACACATTCCTAGTTTATGAAAAATACACTTGCCAGATTGACCCATTCTAGGTACAAGTAGTTGGGGTATGGCAGTGGGTGTCACAGATGTGATGAGTCCCAAAAGAAAGTGCACAACTACCCAGAGTTGTCACTAGTGGGTTAATGAGGTCTTCAGGCACCTCTCATAACTTACACTTTCTTTGGAATGCCATTTATGGCTAGCCAACTGAGCCTAGGATGCATGAAGAATTCACCTTGGGGCAGGAAATTACATTTGAAGAATGACACAATAGCACAAACAGGGATAATAAAAATATAATGCTAAAATACAAACCACACAATGATTTACTTACTTCATACTTTTAAAGCAGCTTATCTATTGTCAAATGAGACTAACAGATCTAGTGTGCATAACCATCAATGAAATTTAGCCCCTTAACTCCTCTCGACAGATATTTATGACAGCAAGACAACTCCTCTACAAGTTAATTTATGCATCAAGTTTCATGCCTCTGTTTCAAGGCCACCCTCTGAACCTGGGTGGTTGCCAAGGTGGCAGAGCTCAATAATACTTCCCAGTTGGTTGTCAACCAGGCTTGCTAATGACAGCATATTTTTACAAGTTTTCTTGGAAGAAAATTGAGCAGCTTTGAGTACCAGGCAGATGATCCTGAATTAATATACAATGATGACCTGTCTTCAGATCATCTGGAGAGTAATTTTATGGACACTGACTCTTCCAGCACTGACAGGTGACCAAGACGAGGCAGGAAAAGGAGTTTCTAGCAAAAGTGAGGACAGCGTTGCCTACATCTGCCTGAACATGACAACAATGCACCTGACTGGTGAAGCTGATAATTTCACAAACTTATAATTTTGCTGTTATATAAAATTTTCAATGAATCACACTATTATGACAAAATCTGTATAAAAGATAAAACAAATTTTTAGGTAAAGGTAAAATAAACTAATAAATATGCAATGTCAATTCATCATGCAGGCCTTACATCTGCACTTCCTCACATGTTCTGAAACATCTACAAAATATCACATTATCAGAGTCAAAGTAGTGAACAAAATATACTTCTGATAATTTTTTCCTTGTTCCCTGAGTGTATTTGAAAATGTAAGGTTAAACATTTTTCAAACAACCTGAAAAACTAAAATTCACTGGGTTGGAAAGGAAACCTGAGTGAGAATTCACAGTGTTAATTTCATTGAGACTCCCTTAACTAATAAGCAATAGTATAAACTTTGCCTTAATTGTCATTACTGGCATCCATTGTGAAAAAAAATCTTATTAATTTTACCATACACAGGGAAAAGGATTAAGATATATTTATACCATACCTTCAATTCTTGCACTTGATTATGAAGTTTCCTCCTGGCATTTTCTCCTTCACGAAGTTTCTGTTCCAAATCCATGATTGTTTCCTTCTGCTGAGCTACTTCCACCTCCAGGTCTGATACTCTGTTGTTTCGATCATCCAGCAACAATTTAGTTGATGACAGCTGTGCCTCCATGCCCGCATGAGCACTTGTCAAGTGAGACACTGTCGACTAAATATATTCATTCTCACTAAAGAAATTAGATCAGATTATGTCTAGAAATATTAAAAATGCAGTTTGCCATTGTAGTAAAAGGTACTATGAAAAAAGTTAATCTTATTTCTTTAAATGCAACATCACCAGCAACAAACACATTCACAAAGAGGGAGCATCAAATTTATTTTTAGATATCCAAAGTTCAACTATCACTAATTAAGATAGCAAACCACAAGTACCTACAAAATATGTTCATATTCTAAATAGCAAAGGCACTGGTTTCCTATCAAAAATTAAGGTGGATGCATTAAGTACCTGGTAACATAGTGATTGGAATTTTTTTCTATCAAAATTAAATGGAGCACTACGATCTCAGGGTACACACCTTAAGTCCAGCCAACTCATCTTGTCGAGATGTAAGCTCAGCCTCAAGGGATTTTATCTGCCGTTCAAGAGAAGATTTTTTAAATTCTAAATCCTGAATTGTATTCTCGTATCGTCTCTTATCTGCAATCCTTTCATCACACTCCTCTCTGTAAGAATACTATCGATTCAGTACCAAGGAAGATGACAGCATATTCAAAAGTTTAATGCTGAATGTCAGAAAGCTTTAAGTACATCTAATTCAAAAGATAGGCACTACAGAGAAAGAAGTGAAGGGGTATATAAAGAATGTGTTTGTTCCCTTTACAGTCTCCTTTCTCCTAATAGTGTTTCTATTTTCTGTGCCCATATCCAAACCACTATTTCATCTATCTTACTGAGCTTGATCTAATAACTGTTGTTACCTTTTTTTCATAATGTTCTTTTTTGCAAGATTGTAAATATACCCCAATAAATGTGGCATCCATACACTTTACCTGCCTGCGGGGTTAGAAACACCATTTCTACAAAATCAAATGCTACAAAAGGTGCATCCCTGCATGGCCATGATTCACACCATAGAAATGGGAATGAAGTTAATGACAACAGTAATTGTAGTACATCTTGTTGATCAACCTATCATGTATCATATGTTCTAAATGATCTTATCATAACTACTTTCACCATGCGCCTTTCTGATAATTTCTTCACTCTAAATAAACCTTCTCACATCTTTATTCTTTAACTATCATTCTAATTCTAACTATACTGCACAACGTATTTATCTTTACTGTTCTCATTTTCTGTTCTAAACGATACAAATTTGGGTTTCACTTCCATAATGGAACTACAACAATTATTCCTTCATGCCACCTTCCTGTACACAATGCACTTTACTAATAGACCATACTAAGAGCAATAAGCAAGTTGAGTTACAATGTGGATATGTGTCAAATGAAATGAACTTTTAATGGCAAAAGTATTTTCAACAACTATCTAAGTGCATTGCACACATTTTGATAACTGTTTACATACCTGATTTTATTTGTAAGTCTTTCAACCTCCTCTTGGTTAGCCTGAGATACTGTTTGCGTCTTCTGCAGATTCTGATTGAGATTCTGCTTTTCCATCTCAAGATTTTCAATGCGAGTATCATAACTGGAAAGCTTAACGAGGAAGTTTTCACGCTCAACTGCTGAGGACCTGACCAAATTTTCCATATCTTGAAGACGTCCCTTGAGATCCCATGCTGCTCTCTTAGGCTTTCCTGTTCATATACAGAGTAAAAAAATAAATCTAAATAAATTAAAAAAGAATGTACAAGCATCAGATTGGGGAACAACAGTGTGGTTTCTGAAATGATGGAGGTTGTGTGGACCAAGAGTTTGTTTTAAGGAATGAAAACTGGGACAATATGGAAGGGAGCAACCTGCTGTCAACAGGATAAACCTGGGTGTCCGAAGTGGTAAGGGAAGACCATGGGAATGTATGTGGGCTTTGGCAGTAGACAGAGGGGTTCTGTGTTCATGCACTATACATGTCAGCTAGAGCTTGGCTGTGCTTTGTCTGTCCCTGTCACTACCACACTAACACTGTAAATGTTAAAGAAGTGTGAAAGCAAAGTATGTTAGAGAGGCTTGTAAGGATTAGGATAGGTGGAACCTCTTTAAACTGTGTGAAAAATTCAAATGACAATAAAAACATTGAATTTTTATTCATGAATGATACAGCTAATGACCAATTATCAAAACAATATCTAGTTTTACTCAAAGAAGAATAAAAAAATGAAGGAAAAACAAGCTATTTTGAAAAGAGGAAAATACATGCAAAGGTATGTGTATGAAGTGATAAAGCACAAGACACTTCAGGAAGAGTGTTAGCGATAAAAGATATAACCTGTAAGATCTGTAGTGAGTATTTAAGAAATAAACTAGCGATGACGGTTGAATGAATGAGTGATTTTTGAGGAAACTGGAAATCATAAGAACCTAATGGTTATTTTAACACTTTTTAGTGAGAGAAAGATGTCTAAAAGCTTAAAAGCTATTTACACAGAGTGATATATTTGGCTTCCTTTAAAACATATCTATAAACTGAAAATTTTTAATAAATAATTATATACTTTGGCTTTATTTAAAAATTCATCATTCCTTGTTCTGGTGATCAAAACATTTCCCTACATAGCATTACTATTAGCTTTCATCTTACACAACACATTACATGTAGATTCTGTACAACTAAATAAAGGTTAATCATGCAAAATAAAAATTAGGAACCTTTGTTTAATGTAAACAAATTTGCATAATACATAAACCTCAAAAATCAAGGCTAATAAAGCTTTCCAATAGCTTACATGCACTGTAAAATCAAATCTTATTAGGCATGACATATAACAAGAAAAAAAAAAAAATCATGGGCTACAAAGCATAACAGAACCAACCTTTGCTGACTGCATCTTCACTGACATTATTTATTCCTGAGGCTGGTTTATTGGCAGAAATGGAACCTTTAATGCTACCAGAAGTGTGGGTGTTATTGACACGATTTGTTATATTGGTTCCAGGTCTGCGACCACCTATTCCTGTAACATCAAAGCATGTGCAACTCACATCTATGAACATTAAAGCTTGCATAAAAAAAAAACAGAATACAGTAGAAATGTACAAGTGTGTTCATTTACATATATCATGCCATCAAAGTGAAACAAGGTTTCAAATACAGTATAACTATCTATGGTATCTAAATTATTATTTTGAGTACTATATGGGTCGAGTTTTTTCAGTACTAAAAAAAAAGTGTAGAATATGAAGTTTATGAATCCAAACTTTTCATTTTTTTCCTGTTATCTATATCTATATTTCCAAACCAAGTAGAGAACTACAAAAGCACACAAAAAATTGGATACTTGGGTGTTAAAAGAAATGAAATACTGTTAACAACATGCCAACTCCAAATATCCTTAAAAATTGTAATCATATATAACTTTAACCACTGATTTCAGTTAAATCTTATGTACTGCAACAGCAGACATTAATTCAATTTCATATTCTAAAACAAACCTAATATATGAACACATTTGTTCAAGTATTAATATGTATCACTTTTCATTTACCAACCCACTCCAAATGATTAGCTTATGACAAGATTATTTCAAAACTTTTAAACATACCTGTCTACTGTCTACACTTGTTTACTAACAGCTACTTTACTCATGTGGGTACAACCATTAGTTAATTGCATATCTATATAGGATTCTAGTCTCATTTGGAAAAACAACTTATCTCACTATTCAGCTCTTTAGCAATGGCATAAATCTTAATACACTTATCACTATAACACAAAGTCTCACAGCTTCAAACATAACTCTTTCACATCTCAACAGCACATATGGCAAAGTACACGTACAGGTAACTCTACTGATTTGCATGCATCTATGAGAAAAGTGGGCTATGAGTTCTAAAACTCAAAAGTGCAGAAATATAAAGGATACTCAAGAGGCTAAATCAGTTAAATTTAATCTATATTGCAAGCAACCATCAAGGCAGTACGAGAATAACACAAGCACTAAAATTTACCTTGCATGCCCAACAAGGCCTCAGTAATCAATCTTCCACTCTCTGGGAGTCTAAGATCTATATACAGTCCCCCAATCTCAATACCATTCTTGTTTGGAGCATCAGTGCAGACAGAATTGCCAGTGGTCTCCTTGCCATTGGAGAAGACAGTATTGTCTTTCATATTTGGATCTGATATCATCATCACTTTGTTACTTGAGCATACTGTACCCATCATTAAGAATGTACAAGTATATGATTTTGGGTAACCTCATCAGTGATTTGTCCATATCCATACCTTGGGTATAAGCACTATCTCTCAAGGTCTCTCATATACCTAGTGGTACACAAGTAAACTTACCAAATACATCCAATTTCATCTGCAATATTTCAAACTTTCTATAACTTTAAAATCAATAAAATACAAAGATTGCAATACATCATTGACATCACTGTACACTGGTGGAAGAAGACTTAGACTAAAAGAGGGTGAAAGAGGGTGAAAGCAATATGGAGGAAAAGAATTATCAAATGAAAACAGAAATGATAATGCAGGTGCAGCACAGTAATCAGTGTAAACAAGAGTGTTTTGAATTTAGAAGGCTCCAGCTCTTAACCCCTTTTCTATCATATAATCTTGCCTCTTTATAGTACTCTACAGTGCAACCGTCCTTCAAACCATTTCTTACTCGGATCTGAAACATGTATACAAAAAAATGAACTTAAAAAGAGGTCATGTTAACTTACTGCAATCCAAATAATGAAAAACTTTGACCACATCAATATTAACATATGAAACTGGTTGAGAATGAAATATTATACATTTGTAATATATGAGAGTATTCACAGCTCAAATAAGATATCAACTAATGTCATTAAAGAGCAAGGAGAGTGAGGACGGATAACGGGATTCAAATCGAGGCGCTCACTGAGAGAGAGAGAGAGAGATAGAGAGAGAGAGAGAGAGAGAGAGAGAGAATCGCATACCTGTTGCCGGCAATACTAATGACATGTATTCTATCATCATTTACGCGCAAGACATTGCAACCTTCTTTAAAATATGATGTCATATATATACCAATTTCCACCACTATCTCCATGACCCGGGGAAACGAAAGATAAACAAACGCCGACTTTTTTGTATAGGTCAGCCACGAGCAAATGAACGCTCCTAAATATATATATATATATATATATATATATATATATATATATATATATATACCTTGCCTAAGCCAGGTGCCTAACTTATCGACAAGCCCAAGGGGAGAAGACAAACGCTGCCTGTCATCAAAATTTCAACGCTAACCACAGTCGAGCGCGTCAAAAGTGTTTTTTTACTGCATGTTAAATCACTTCTTACTTTTCATTGGCATTTTTGGCACCAACTTTTTCTTTCTACTACGTACGTCATGCAGGTAAACAGGATGTTTCGAGATGTTTACAATTATGAAGTTATTACCTAACTAAATACAATCAGGTAATAAGTGCACGGTATAATAGCTAACTTTAGTGCAAAGATACTTAACTCATTCAACATTCTCGAAAACAAAGTTAGGATTTTCATGCCGTATGTTCAGCAAATTACTATATTTTTTTTCCCCGTTACCATGAAACATTCCATCACACTAACGCAAAAACCACTAAACCACGTACTTTTCCAGTTCTTATAGATACAGTTTTACTCATGGAAGTACAACTAAATCACAGAATGTCTTCTAATACTGTATGTGGAGTCTACCATTTTGATCTTGAATATTTACTCCAACACTTAATTATCGGCATTTTTTTCATATCAGCCATATTGATAGTCCAATAAGCATAAAGTATCTTCACTGTTCATGTAAAACCTTCCAAAGAGAAGTAGGTCATTCATTTCTCCCATAATTCATCTGGCATGTGACCTTTTCCTGCCACAAGAAAATCATCCAGAAGAATTCACCGGAGTTCCGAGTTATTCAGATTATATCAGTATCATTCTTATATTCATCTAGACACAAGTAAACCTGCAGAACTTCACTAAAAGCTTTCTCGCGGATACAAAATGTCATTCTCGTTACAAGCCTCACAACAGCACCGTTCTCTCAAAGCTCAATCCTATTCGATTCATCAATTCCACCTACAGGACTGCATGGCGCATGGCACACTGAGTTGATCTTTGACGACACAACCACCTGACACTGTTGCCATGTTCTTTGATATCCAGCTGAACTGCAATCACTGCCACTGCCATTATATCTGACAGTTTCAATATATACAATATAGCGGCCACGAATTCAACATTTATATATCCTTTCTCCCCATACAATAGCTCTCAGCAAAAATACTATATAATGATACAAACGGAAAGACTTTTAAGACACGAAACTGGGCTGAAAAGTAGGATGAATTAGCAACCGGCTGACTAGCCACCTCCATCTGTGGTTTTTCTTGTATTTAAGCGGCCCCTTCCACTAATCAGTTTTCGTTATGCCTCCCTCCACAGTATGTAAGTTATGCAAATAACAGCAGATTCATCAGTGCCTTTACCTGTTTATTCCGTTTATTCCTTTGGCTTGCGGTTTTTAGATGTCACGTGTTATACGTTGCAGTATATTTTATGGTGTTTCATGAATGACTACTTGCCTGTACTCCTATCAGATCTTAGTTTATCTTTAATAAAATGCTTGTCAGGGTAATTAAATACAAAAACTTATGGAAAGTTTGAAAGCAAAATGTCTTCGGCTATCACTGGTCACCAACTTCAGCTTCACTGCTTCGTTATTTTGAGGCTCTCCCGCCAAAATGTCGGACCCCTTACACCTCACCCAAACCCCCCTACGGAAGCGCCCCACAATCTGGACACGACTGCATGTCAGGTCAACTCAAGAGATCGGTCCGATGTGGCACTGATGACATGACCTGACAGCGTGCCCGGGTTGTGCTGTGCTGTGCTGGTACACAGGATGCGATAGTGAAAATCCTGGATATGGCCAAGAACGCGGGTACATTATTGGGGAACTTTGGACGGCTGCCGATGGGAGATCTGCCACTCACCGGTGCAGGCACGATGAAGTACGATTGCAAGATGGGTTAAACCATATAAAAGAGCATGCCATTAAAACTCTTGACTCCACAATGACCGTACCTGGATATACTGTGCTACATAGGATGGCATTTAATGCCTAATTGCCTCTTCAGCTTTCGCGAGGTGGCGTAACAAACGAGCAATGGCCTTTATCTGAAGACACTTGGAAGACATATGGTAAGTAATACATTACTTTTGAAAAAAGCTCCAATTTCATGATGTTGCACTGCCGATCATACAACTATTTGTGCTTAACAATCCTGACTTCAAAGTTCAATTCATGTAATTTGCAGAGATAAACGTTCACTTCAATTAAAATACTATAGCAATAAAAGGAATATATTCATACCGTTTATGGCTATATCTTACCTCTCAAGGAACTAGAAGTTCTGATTCCTCAATTGAAATAAAAGTTGAAACCCCTGCAAAAAGTGACTATGACTCTTTTGAGAGTTCAAGAACTTCATGATACATCAAAACTGCAGCTTCTAAATTGCAGTGGTGAATCAAAAAGTATATGGAGCACAATTAATTGCAATATAAAATAAGAAATCTACTGATTTCTTTTCACTTAGAGAACTCAAAGTACGTTTCAAATGAACCACTTTATGGCAGCAGTAAAGAGAAAGAGGGAAGCTAAAGAGACATCCACTTCACTTTCTGATAAAAGTTTGGTTAAAGAGAGTTACAGCTGTTCCCAAAGAAATCGAAAAAGAGAAAATGTAAGAATAATGTTATATAGGTGGATTCTACCTCCAGAACGATCAGGAGTAAGTTTCTCCACCATAATCCAAATGTATTGTATGAGAAATCATTTGCAAATGAATCCATGTTGCCAACAACCTTGGGACAACAAATGAAGAATCACCTGAATCATCAATTCAAATAAAAGACATACTTTGTGTCCAAAGGTGAATACAGCAGCTGGTGATTAAAAGAGTAACAGAAAACAAGTTTCTACTGACAGCATCAAACCGAAAAACCCAAACAACTGTAAAGGCCGAAAAACGTTACAGTTAGTCCACCACTGACCACTATATGTGAGGAACTCTTCACATTTGCTGCTATGAGGTCAAACAAATCTTTATGTTTAACACCACCACAAAAAAAGTGTCAAAGAAATCAGTCAAAGCATTATGGCTCAAATACTTGCTGAGCTGAAGCTGTTGGTATGCTCTTTAAACTAAGCAACTCTATGACATTACAAACGACATAGACTCAAGAAAATATAAACTACTACTTCTCTTTCAATGTCACTCTCATTCCACTTGTCACAACTATTTCTCGTCCTACCACACCTCTCTCTTACCACAACATTTCTTATTCAACCAACCCTTGTCACACCACATACTTGTCCTCAAAAATTTCATTTCCATCACATCCACCCTCTCACACATACATACATCATTGGGATTACTATACTGTTAAACATACCCATCTTGGCCCTCCTAAATTGTGATCTCTCTTTGTATACATTCTTCAGTGCACCCAAGTTCCTTTGCCCCATTACCCATCCTATGGCTCACATGAGCATCAATGGTTCCATTCAATGCATGTGTATCTGAAACACTCCAATTCCTCAAAGTTCACTCCCTTCAGATTTGCACTCAAACTAACCTGTCTCTCTCTAATGTTAAACCCAATAATCTTGTTTTCATGAACATTTACCCTCAACTTTGCATTTCACTACTCTCCCAAATTCTGAAACCAGCTTCAGCAGTTTCTCACTTATATCTACCACCAGTAACTTGTCATCAACAAACAGTAACTGACTTACCTCCCAAGTCCCCCTACCCACAACGGACTGCAGACCTGTCCCTCTCTCCAAGACACTCTGACAGTGTGCATATATATATAATAAGCATAAAAGGATGATAGCCGAAAAAAAAATGCTCCAATTCTGAGCTGAAACTAGCTGCAAGGAAATAATTTTTCTTATTTACTATTATACATTTTGATAACTAATACCTTTGCAGTTAATTGTGCTGGTGACTTTGTACTGTCAAAGTACATATCATGCAACTCTGCCCTTCAAGTAGTCAAATCATGAATATTCCTGGACCTATCAGATCCTCAGAACATCAACATCTTGCATAAACTGTTCTCTAAATCTATCTGTTCAGAAAACTTACCAAAAGAAGAAAGACACAAATTTCAAATTCCTAACATAATGTACTCACCAACTGATGATAATCGACTCTGTGTAACTGTTGCAGCTGATATATTTGAAGGACGGCCAGTAAGATTGAGCGTTGATGCACCCATTTTTGACATAGTAAAATTGTTTTTGCTACTGTTCCTGTTTCTTTGTCCACCTGCAGGTAAATGAGCCATAGACTTTGATCTGAAAGAAAATACTCAAACTCAAAATAAAGAATGGAAAAATCACATCATTCAAAATATATATCACAGCAAGATTATTATATATAATGAAAATCATGTTTAAGTATGTACAAGAATCATACTTCTGACTGTAATCTTACCTATGAAGTCTGCCACCAGCTGCAACACCAGGTTGTGGGATACCACGGCTCACAGGGGGACGAGTATCTTGAAATGAATCTTCTGAATCTGGAAATTTCGTATATAATTCCAATCAGCTTTTTGTCAGTAATTATCAAATCAATCTAAACAGAGACCTCAAAATAAAAGTTACCTAAACCTTAGTAAACCTAATGAGCTCATTAATTTTCAAAAATTTTTATGCCATGACATCTGTGTTTGCTTATGACATATGATCTATATCTAAAACTCCAAACATCCAGCACTTTCCTTATTGATACACACGTTCATGCAACTACATGGGTCAAAACCTAATACATTCATCACTTCCACAGACAGTACCTATTTGACAAACATTTCACAAATTTCACAAACACCCCTAGAACAGTTTTACTTTTCTGCATGCGTATGGAGAACCTAGAATGGGGACAAGCTAAACTGATTTTAGCTAAAAAAAAGCAAGAGCTTTTGGTGGCTTAATACCCCAAAATGTACTCATACACTTTATCTACTTTTATTTTTCAGCTTCATCTAAATCATCATATCCAGTCACTCTCTGGACTTCCACTGGTATTCTGTTACATTGTCGGTAACTGATCCTGACTTCTATGTACAATAAACAGTATTTGGCACCCAGTAATCTGTACTGACCTCTGTAACCAAAATTAACAGACCCTAGACCTGAATAATAACAAACCAATACTGTAATACTTAAAAGCCTACACATTCTGGTCATTTACAATGGTTATAACCCCTGAATACCTATTATCACATAAGTCCTATGCTATCCACCCAGTTACACCTACCATTGGAGCTTGCAGATGAGCTAAGCCTGAATTTTTTCTCTGGTGAGGAAATCAAATGACTGGCACTGGCTTGTCGCTTCATAGGTGAGCCTGGAGGTTTTAACCTGGAGGGTTGGGACCGAAGGCGGCTGGCAGGAGCTGGAAGTTTTGACATCCTGCCAATTCTGAAATGCATAATTGGTTTTCTTTATGTCTGGGTGATCATCATGTGTTCTCAATATAACTGAAAACTTGAAATCTTGATCATCAGTTATCATACCTGTTAATTTTTCAAAAATTATATAAAAAAAAGAAACAGGAATCCAAAACACTTTAAACATCTAGTGCAAAGCATATTTATTAGTATCATCTATAAATAGCCAAGCATCAAACAAAATATGAAATGATTTTCCTAACATTTCTCTGTTATGTGTTCACTGGTTATATAAAACTTAAAAAAACTTTTATCTGCTTTTTCTTTAATAACTTTGCTATGCCTCATCTTGCACTGTTCAAAAAGCTTTGCTTGCCAGTTTGATTCCTAATGTAAGCAATTTCTTGCTCTCCATTTTGCCAACATTCAGCATTATCGAATGTATTTTCCTTAACTAAAACAAACTAAAAGTCAAAAGTCTTTCAATTCAAAAGTAAACTAATTTACCAGTTTGTCCCTGAAACAAAACTAACTTTGGATATCAAGAGGTTAATTCCCAGCTGCTAGGTAGGCTTGGTGAGGTTTTCACAGGATCTGTCGACTTTTTACAAGTGTCTCACAAGACTTTAAATTGATCTAATTCATGCTCTGCAACTCATTATTGTATTCTCTAAGCATTACACTAGCAATACAGAGCAATATCACCCAATACTCAAAGTTAGTTTTGATGCAAAAGTAAACCATAAAAATTATGAGGTAAACCTTTAATTTACCAATAAAAATTATCAGAGCATAAAGAAACAATTCAATGACTTTCATAGTTATTATTATATACCAGAAAGCCACCAAAACCACTTGCAAGCTAAGTTAGGTTGACTAACTTCTAAAAAGGATCAAGAACTTATCTCAACCTACCTTAGTTTCATATCTGCCACCATATCAATATAATGACTATCATATCAGATAAAACATACATTTGGGAACAAAAGAACCTTGCAAGTACCGGAGAAAACACTACATTTAATTGTACCTGCATAACAAATATCATCTGACAGCGTTATCTTGGCAAACAGCGTATATATATAATATACTCTCCACCAATATTCGCCCGAAAACCAAATTTCCTCGCAAATACTTTCCTATGAGTACATAACTTACTACACATCACCCTCCTGAAGTCATAATTCGTAGTACACACATGTATATGCGTCCCAAGGACCTTCCCAAAACATCTTAATTTCCTAAACTTACCCTTAGTTTATAATTTGCTCATAAACCTTACCCTAAAAAATTGCTCCTCACCACCACGACTTTACACTGGCTCACTTACTGAGATCGAGGTTAAATATATATTTCCCTGCGTGGCTGTGTTATAAGGCAAAATAAAATCTATCTTTCTCCACTCCATAGATGTTTTGAAACTAGGATTCAATCATAACAACGCTCCTGATTGGCGGAGGGGATGTGTTGATGTCGGGCATCTCGACCAATCAGAGGGAGGGAATATTTAAACCCGCAAACATGAGCCTCGCGATGCGCATGGATCCCATGCAAGCTATAACAATAACTAATCACTGATAAGATTATGTTCCTTTGTTCCTTCAATTGATATAGAATAACCAAAATATTATTAGGGTTTTCAAAATATCAACAATGTATATAAACAGAGTCTAAACTTCCTATTCTAACTTAACACCATCTACGTCTCTAGCGGTTTGTTAAAGAAAGTTACGAGTAATTTTCATGAATGAAAGATTATCTAATGTTATCTTTTTCCATATTAAATTCAATGAAATACGGTATGTGATGTATAAGTATCTTGAAAAAGTACAGAAATGAAAGATCCATGAAATAATGTGTCACTAAAAATAGTATATTTGTGCTTGGTATAGATCATCAAAGGATTTAGAAAAAATTTTCTTCCGAGTGAAATACGCCACAAATCATTTAATTATAAGATTCTAAGAAATAAAACTAGCCTCAGAGAAGTACAGTGAGTGGAGAATGAAGTAAAATTCATTTAAACCAAGTTACTTCTAAGCGAATGTCTAAGGGACATGTCGATGGCGGAGAAAAGTATACAAGTTCACACTTATTGATTATCCAGGTGTAGCTTCGGCTTTACATGCATATTTCATCATATACATTGGACACATAATGTTCTTTTACCATGCAGACCCATCTTCAAATAAATGCATAGCTTAGGGTCGCATTTCAAATGACTTAGTTAATCGAGGCGCTTATATTATCTTCAGTAATTTGATGCATATTTCTACAGATCTGTATCCTTTTACATGGCAAATGAATCAATGAAGTTCACAGGAATTGACCTTCATTTTGAAAAAAAATAATAATAGCAACTTTATGGGGCCTGCTAAATCAACTGTCAGTTATACATGTCTCACAACAGTAGTACTGCATCCATGCTGCTACGGAAATCATTGCCATGTGTAAACTTATTCCTTCATACCCTTTCTGCTCACAGGCATACGCCACTTCAGGCCCTTCTTCCCCGCAAATCAACGGTAGTGCTCAGGCTCCTAGTATGTGCTTATCAAGTCCGAAACTGGAGTGCTACAATTTTTTTTTTTTTCTGTTCAAGTAACAAAACTGATACTACTAGGGTTCTTGATATGAAAATATTCAAGGGGACTAAATCTACGGACTTGTTACCACGTTTTACGATAAAGAATCATTTAATTAAGACCTACTTTTCTATCATAAAACCTATTCCCAAATTTCATGGAGGTTAAACAGATACATTACCTTAGAGGGCTCTCGTACCCGTCCTCAACCCAAGCTAAGTGTGTATTCATTTCTTTGCTCTTTAACCTTATTATGCATCTTCCAAGTGGCCAAGCTGGATACAGACGTTTTTCTTTTCATCTTGCACGCTTGCACGTACTTTAAATTTCTTCCTGCGATAAGCCTAACTGCAGAGAGCCTAGAGAGATTATTCATCTTGTGACAAATAGTTTTACTTGTTCACTCTGAAAATTCCAGGATCACTTTTCGTCTTAAAAATTAATTTATCTTTCTTCTTGCTAGTTGCCTAGCTCAGCTTTTCACCTTTTAGTTACCCACGTAAAATTTTTCGTGCAAATTGCAACATATAGGATCTAACAAGGAAGAAAAATTAGTGAATGATGCTAGAAAACTGAAAGAGTATTTGCCAAGGTCTTGTAGTACTGGAAGATCCCACAGTAGTTTCTTTATGCAATTCACAGTGGCTTAATGTTCATATGGCAACTTACTTCGGATCCTTGCACATTCATTTCACAATGGTAGCCATATAACCACTATTTCCACTTGTAATAAAAACATTAGATGTCAAATTTTGCGCGAGGTATAAGGAGGCAATGAGGTTACTAAAAAGTGCTTGTCTTCAATACCCTGTATTACACACCACAGATATTTTTACATACAAGGACCGTTACCACTTACCCTGCCTGGACGTCGACGAAACCTGGTGTTAAGTAGAACACAAACGTGTAGTGAAAAGGGTCTCTCTTAACACTTTAAAAGAACGTTTACAAAAGTGAGATCCTTCTAAATAGAACTGTATCACAAATCTCCTTAAATCAAGCTTACAAATGGGCATCTTTCTTAACAATATTGCATTAAAATCTAATCAATATTTGCTTACAAAAAGAGGTCTCTCATGGCATTTTATGACACAACATTGGAATAAGCTTATGTTGTTCCACAAAAGGAACCAGAGGTGCTGCAAATCATAATCAGGATTACGTTGACGACTTCGATATACGATGTAAATGGTTCTCTCCGTCTCCGTACTGAACTTAATGCCTGCTCCTCTGTGGCCTGCTTTAAGGTGCGACTGGAATCCCTGTCTCCTCTCTTGTTTGCCTGGTGTTCTTCCTCACCGTACTGACTTCATCCTAGGATCTGGTTGACCTTACACCAGGACTTGGTCGACCTAGTCCCAGGGCCAAGTTTAGCATGGCCGTAGGGTCTGGTTGACCTAAACCCAAGGGCCTGGTCGACCTAAAGTCAGGGCCTGGTTAACCTAGCCCCTCAGGGTCTGGTTAACATGACCTCAGAGCTTGGTTGACATCATCCCAGACCATCAACAGAAGTTGTGTGATACTGGCAAAAGATCGTCAGCAGCTGTACTGTCAGGCCTGAAAAAGAAAATTCTTTCATCAGCTATACACACACACACACACACACATATATATATATATATATATATATATATATATATATATATATATATATATA
>JAYMFT010369535.1:0-21807 GCA_038088735.1 Panulirus argus
ATATATATATATATAGATAGATAGATAGATAGATAGATAGATAGATAGATAGATAAATAGATAGATAGATAGATATACACAGATAGATAGATAGATATATAGATAGATAGGAAAAGAATCATTAGGGATTGGATGAACATCTTTGGTTTTATTGGCTTACGTTTCGGTAATTACAGATACCTTCATCAGAGCCTAAAAAGGAAGGATAATATGCATGTAACGGAATATACACTATGAGCTTCTGTTAAGAGAATGAAATCTAATTTGCTCCTTGAAAATGATCTATCATAAGAGCCCAACGTGAAATGAATAATCGAGAATGAATAAAGAAAATCTGTCGTGACTAACGATCCTACCTTATCCAAAATACATTAAAACGTGACTTCAACAGAGACAATATTTCCTCGTCGAGACAGTTCATAATCAAATATCCTGACACTTAAAGAAACATTTCAAGCAACTGGACAGTTCCACTCAAAACCTGACAATGCAACTTATGTACAAAGACAATAAGTCTCATCATTACCTCAGGAGGGACTCCAGCATCAACGTGGCGGCGTTCGATGAGCCACTGGCCGGCACAGGGAAGCTCGCTGCCCACATTGGCTGGTCATCGTCGCGAGCGAGGTCCGTATTGCTGAGGAGGTGGTTTGTTAGTTGGGCAGTTGGTCCGTGCTGACCGCCTTCCGAGGTGTTCATGAATGCGCGCGCTTCGTCTTGCCAATGCACAAAGCATTGCAGCTGTTGCACTTAGGCTGGAAGACAGTTGACGGCTGCAACTCCCTCGCAAAAACATCCTTGAACGTGAAAAATGGCTGAATTGTACTTCGTGCTTTAAGAACTGCGCTCGTGTTAACCTGTGGGTAAAAGCCGCCTGACAATATGGTCAGTTTCTTACTACAGGATTGGAGAATATTTTACATCCTTAGGTACAGTTGATCAATTACTGATGGACACAATGATTTGTTTAATGTTCTACCAATGCACATTAATGAAGTTTAAAGGGAAATCGTTCTTATGTAAAATATCTTTTAAGGATTCTCTTTCAGTGTGGAATTTAAGATGGTAAGAACATAAATAGAATGCTCGTGTGGCCAGGGCTACCACAATGTTATTTATATTCGATCGGGATTAAAGAAGTAATTTTCATGCGAAGATCAGTAATTGCTGCTTTCTTATGTATCGAAGCTGTGAAGGAATTCCCTTATGTACTTCTCTTGACATCAAGAAAGGAGAGGGCATCATTTTCCTCCACTTCAGAGGTTAAATTCAGTATTTTTATGTTGAGAGTTCAAGCATAACGGAAATATGTAATCATCTGCATTTCAGTCTTTGCGTTAAGGTCAACTTTGACACAGAATCTTTGTTTACAAACATTCCACTCGAGGAACCCAACATTACCTGTACTGACGACCTGTTAGCGATACCACTACAGGTCATGGATGATCTAAGTCTAAGTTTAAAGAATTATTATCTTTGTCATCCAGCGATTGTTTCTTTTCGTTCACTGGCGTTGCCGTGGGCAAACAGGTGGTGTGATGACGGGTTCCCCACTACACCAGCTCCAACTTTAATTAACGCGTTTTTATGCCTTTATAAAGTGTATTGGCTGGAGCGGTGACACTTACATTTCAAACCTTTGTTTTACACACGATACATAGATATTAGAATTCTTATTTTACTGTCGGCGCAAGATAGTCCTTTATATTCAAATTATTTCAACTCTCAACATAACAGCCAGGAATTTTCCTTGGAAGTGGAAGAAAATGATACTCTCTCTTTTCCTGATGTTAAGACAAGTAAATGTGGGAACTTCCTCACTGTTCAGGAAACCAAAATTTACTGCAAGAAATCAGCTTCTTCCATTCCGATGTGATATAATATTCCAGAGTTTTTACTGCATTATAAACATACACATACACCTCCTTGAGTCGTCGTGACCTGACCTGACCTGACCTGACGCAAGGGTATGTGGGACGACGAGAAGATGCCACAGGAAGCCAGGCACGAGCTTGCCTCTGACCGACTGAGGTCACCAGAGTGGAACAGGACTGATACGTGTGGCGGTGAAAGTCTGTAAGTTGTTGTTCTTCGAACTAGCTGGGCGCCAAAGCCCTTTATCGACAAGTGACCCGGGTCACTGGGTCTCTCATCACAAAGCCCCTGCGTCAGCCACCCCTTTGGTAACCAGGGGTGGGGTTTGCACCATCATCCTCCCTGGTCACCAGGTTGCCTTCGTCACCAGCTTCCTTTGTCACCAAGTCCCCTGGATCAGGCTCTCGTCCTTTACTTTCTTTTATAAGATATCAAATTTACTTTATTTATCTGAGATCGTTGGTCCTTATTGCTCGAAAACTGTGTGTGTGTGCGCGCGCCCCCACCACGACGCACCTCGTCTTGTCCCCACGTCGTCACAATGCCACTACGTTCACTGGGAAGGATCATGTTCCCTGGACCTTAACCACTGTCTTCTCGAGCCTCGACAACACTGGGGAAGTTTCATGAAAAATTATGCCTTTTTCCTACATACTAGCAGCAGCGGTGACCTGACCAGGAGAGGCGTTGGCACTGGGAGGTTACCTGGTGTCGAGAGAGAGAGAGAGAGAGAGAGAGAGAGAGAGAGAGAGAGAGAGAGAGAGAGAGAGAGAGAGAGAGAGAGAGAGAGCGAGAGAGATCAGATCCTGGTCCTCCTGCAGCAGGCGGCGCTGGAGCCAGGTTTCCTTGACACCTTCCCTCCCGCCAGGGGAAAGGCAGAGCTCTTGGGCAACACAGCCTTAGGAATCTGAGGTGCGATCCAACCAGGCTGGAGGCTACATACCAGGTTACCAGGTACATGCCACAGGTTACCAGATAAATGCAACAGGTCACCAGGTACATACCTGTTGAACGTCAGGATATATGCTTCTACGGCTGACGGAGTGGGGACAATCTGCCCACGTACCTACCTACCCACCTAACCACCCACCCACTTACCTACCTACCCACCTAACCATCTACCCACTTACCTACCTACCCACCTACGAGCTCTTACTACTACTACTACGAGGGAGGGGCAGTGCGTAGCTTGTCTAGGAATACTGTTGTTGTCTGCTTGCGGCACAAGACGCGGTGTTCCTCCAGTCCGGAGTTTACTTAGGACGGTCCACATCCATCCGTCTGACCCTTACAGGGGCTTGTGTGGCTGGCTGTTCCAGGGAGAGAGAGAGAGAGAGAGAGGGAGAGAGAGTACAGAAAATCTACATCAAAAACAGATGAAGCCAGCCCTGCAGATCCAACCCGCGAGGGACCTGATCGTCCAGAAGGAAGTTCTACAGAGATAAACATTGCTTGTTGTGTTTATGTTTGTCTGCTTGACGACTGAGGTCATCGGTCGCGTGTTGTCTGCCACCAGGGTCAGAGGTCATGGGATCATCAGAACATGTAATCGTCATGAGCGTGACAAAGAAGAGGGTCTGGAACGTGGGGCCAGCCATGGAATTCCTTGTCGTGTCCTTGCCAACCCAACGCTTATCATTGTTTTCAGACTGTCTATACCGGAAGATCCTCCTGCAGATGATTGGATTTGTGCAATAGATTGTATGAAACCAGACACGCTGATGTCTTTCACAGTATTTCGTTTAGGTTTTCTGGATTATCTCTCTCTTATCGTTCTCGTTTAACTGTGGGACTCAACCGCCTGCCATCGGCCCTCTTCCATCTCCTCTCTCCTTGTTTCGTCTCTTTTCGTGAGCTGTTGTTCCTCCTTCCTTCTAGAGGTCTCACCTTCCCTCCTCATCATGATTATCTTTATCATAATCATAATGATGATCATGATCATCATCATAACCAGAGTAGTATACAACATCATTGTCGGTCTTGCTTCCTCGGAAACCTGAATTATAACCAATATCTTTTTGCTATTTTTCTTCATAGAGGAAATTTCCTTTAAAATCTCAGTATAGGTCATATATTAC
Source organism: Panulirus argus (assembly GCA_038088735.1). Lineage (NCBI taxonomy): Eukaryota > Metazoa > Arthropoda > Malacostraca > Decapoda > Palinuridae > Panulirus > Panulirus argus. The sequence continues at coordinate 3,954 of JAYMFT010369535.1, forward strand.
ATGCTGACTAATACCTAAGTGTCCAGATGTTATTGTGGGACCACTTAGTTCTGCATATATATAATTTTTGAAATAGATACATTTAATATATTCAACATTTATTAGCTATTCAAAATTATTTACTACCTGATGAGCCAAAGAATTTTTCGAATTTTGAAACAAAAAGTTTTTGACTGACTTGAAAAATGCCGAAAGTACAAACCGGCATCTGTTTACCCTTTTTTCTTTAAATATAGATTTGCCTTAAGAACAACCTCAAAATAGCCCAAATTATTCATGGTAAAAAAGATCTTGAAGTTCAAATGTTGTTTTCGAACCAGAAAGCTGGAAATACTAGTCTTCTTTCTTGTTATAGTTACGCATGAAAGTTATGATGGAACTTAGGCATACCCGTAACCCGGCAAGAGAGGAGATATACGTGGACGTACACACACGCACTCGCCAGGTGTACAGAGCATCAGCAGAGCCATACACGATCACACTGACACACATCCTGAGGTAATGAACTCCTAATCCGGGAGACGAGAGGCTGGGGAAGAATGGTCCAGACAATATGACGAAAGACTTATTGCGAAAGCTTCTTCAATGGCTGTGTGTGTGCCATAACCTCCCATTCCCTGGCTGAACGCCACTTAGCCAGACTTCCTCCGTCACCGTAGGTACAGACCCAACCACCGTCAGCCCTTACAAACGACAGAGGATGAGCGCACTCTAAAATTTACCGTAATCTTTCACTGGTGTCTGCCATTGGTGCAGGAGGAATTTCACGATGTGAAACTGCTTAGTAAACATATTTAACGAGGTAGTAATCGGCATCCAGATAACGAGGCGGTCTGGGAGGGTCATACGGTGAGTACAGAGGCCAGTGAGGAGCCTCGGCCGCAGGCAGAGAATGGGTCTTCTGGGCAGAAGGGACCCGTTGGGTTCCTGCCTCTCGTTGCCAAACCAAGACGCCGAGATCGAGTTCTGTTTATTACAAGACAACCGCTAACAGAACCTGTCAACGGAAACTGGCTTTTATTTCTTGACCATGCACAAACATTTACAGTCTCCCTTGCCCTCTCATCTCTCTTTCCCTTTCCCTGGAGCTGTCGTTTTTGTCCGTTTGCACGTCTCTCTCTCTCTCTCTCTCTCTCTCTCTCACAAGAAAAACGAACTCGAAAGCAAACCTCAGAAATAGAAACTATTTTCAAACATACACATGCACGGGACAGCAACCTATTTGCACTGTACGGAGATGGGGTTCTACACTCGTGGAGCCCCATCTCCTGAGCATTCTCAACAACCCACAGCTTCTTAGATTTATGTATGGCGTGTGTGTGTGGTTCAGAAGCCCACTACGGACGTGAATATATAATTAGCAGGAACAAACTGTAAACAACACCGCCAGACCAAGAGAATATTACAGTGGAACTCAAGGGTCCTTCGCCCATTGTTCAGCATGCGCCCTGCGGCTTCGGCGTGTCTTGCGCCTTCCTGAGGGCGAAAGACACACCAGCAGCCAATTATAACCGCCTTCAGGATTTGAGAGCGTCACAGGCGTTACCTAGTCTCTCCCCGTTCCAGTGCAAGCGCGACTGAAGATTTCACTGTACTAGAAAGCGTTGTTTAGGTTTTACTGTCTCACTGATAGTATTGCTAAGTCTTTCACTGTTCCAGTAGAAATGATGTTTAGTTTTCCGCTGTTTCAGTGAAGTAGTTACTTAGTTATTCACCGCCATTGGAAAAGTATCACTGAATCTTTCCTTGCCCCAGTGAATGTATTGTTCAATCTTTCACTGCCTCAGACACGTCGTGAATACGCAAGAACATGTTGTGAGGGTCACTTCCTCCAGCGATGATTAGGATGCAGCGTATAGACGACCCAGGCTACAGCCGCGCGTGGAAATTTCTCTTCCACCCTCGAGTGGATCGTCTTGTGGCCCCGGGCAGCGTCAGCAAGTGACTTCCACTTCCATATCACCCGCGGGACTGTGAGTTCTCCTCAAGCTCCCTAGAATACCTTGCTTCTTGCGTGTATTTTACCACAGGAAGGTCACTGGCGAGAGAGTGAACGCGGGCACAAACGGGGCAGAGAGAACGCTCATACGGGATTTCGGTTGTAGGGACGTGAAGATAAAATGAAAGCGGCAACCGGGTTGTGGAACGAACCCTAACGGAAGGTCAAATGAATGGCTATGGGCAAGACAATGACGGCAGGCAGGGGTGCGTGTAGGGAGGGAGAGCACAGGGGAATTGGGTAGGGAGAAGGGAGAGGACGGGGGTGAGGAGAAAGTAAGACCCAACCCGGGGAAAGGTTTATGGGGCGCCATAGGCCACCTCTCGCCCATACTTACGGATATTTTTTTCTGAGATACGCTGGATACCTGGCTCGCTGTCAGGCACCGCAGACGTGGACGAATCTTATTTTTTCAGTTTTTTGTCGGTGTGATTATCTGTCGTGATCATCAGTTTGAATCTATTGGGAGAGCGTTTAACATCTCGGCGTCTTGATGTCTTAACCTCACATTGCTGTCAAACACTTTTGTGTTGTGTCTTCTTGAAAGAGGTGGCGAATGTTGTCGTGATGGGCCCTCGGGATTCATGGACCTTCATATCTTCCTTCATCTTCATTTCCTCTGAAGTGGGCAGGTCGAGGGCTTTCCTCCTGTCTTCTTCCTTCATTCCGGTCATTCCTGGTTCCATCCTCGTTGCATTCCGTTGTACCTCCAGTGACTCGTATTTCCTCAGCAGAGGAGACGATGGGACCTTGAGAGCCAACCTGGTGGGCTCTTGGAAGTCCTCACCTCCAGCCGTCCCCTGGCTACGTGTTGACGTCCTAACGTCCTTAACTCCTGACGAGTCACTGCACATCATGCAGAAGAGTGAGTCAGTTCATAAACAACGGCTAATATCACTGGGTCGATCTCAGCACATCACAGGGTTGGTCTCAGCGCATCATATGGTCGGTCTCACACGGCACAAGGTCATAGTAAGTCTCGCGGGAATATATATCTTGGATGTTGTGGGATACCCTTGTTTCCCTGCCACCTGAGTTAGCCAGATATACAACCTGCACACACGACACAGCCAGGCGAGGAGGACGCCCCACCTAGTCCGCCGCCGCTGCACGTTTGCTATCCTAAAGTATCGACGGTTTTCCATTATTCATTTCGTTCAACATGTCCGGTGTCGTTATAACTGATGCATTGGTTATCAGTTTAGCATGAGACATAATGTTTGTTCTTGACCTACTTCCCTCCGTATCTCCTGGCGTCTCCATCTTTATAGTTTCTCCGGCCACACCCTCGCCTGATGACCCACCGTTCATGTTGGTAAAGGGAAGAGGGAGGATACAGTGGGAGGGCCAGGGAGGGAGGAAGGGTGTATCCCTTATCCTGTGGAGTTCCTGGGTCGACCTTGACAGGGTGGGACTCAGCTCTCCACAAACCTTCCTCCTCCTTCCTCTGGAACACTACTTTCACTCGGCCTCCCTCCACTCCAATTGGCCTCCTTCCACTCTCACTGGCTTCCCTCCACTCTCGCTGGCTTACCTCCACTTCTATTGGCCTCCCTCCACACCTACCTGCCTCCCTCCACACTCATCTACCCACTGCTTTCTCTTCCTCATTATCTTTTTTCTCTTTCAGTTTTCCGTAGTTAATACTCTAGACTTCATTCTACATCCCTCCAGGCCAAACACACACACACAGATGTAAAGTACTTTCACAGTATAGGTGTGGTGGATGAATGGACGAGAAGAGAGTGATTGAGGACAAGGCTAATGCAGACAGCACACTTAGATTCAAGAAGTTGTATGATACTAGAGATTGTTCAAGAGATGGGGACCCATCAGTGTAACCCTCTCCCCCCGTGTGGTGTGATTAGGTAATCACTCCGTATACAGGACTAGCGTGGTCCTCGCTGTGTTCCTCATGGCCCGTAATGAGAACTCGGGGTTTCCTGAGCGTCACGTGGCCTGAGACACATAACTGAAAACCATGAGCCTTACACCGCAGGAGACGCGAGTGGTGCCGCAGCCGCGTCTGTAGCGGGAGTAATGAGGATAACGTTAGCGACGAGGACCTGGCCACGAGTCAGGGTGATGCCGTCGCGAGGGGAAGGGCGACACCCTAGAGGTATTAGTGATCATGAGAAGGTGATTAGACTCTGGTTCATCATTACGAGACAGTTATCAAAACCTGGATAATCATCAAGGTGTTGTTGGTGATCGGACCCTGAATGATCAATGTTCAGGGAAAGTGAAATGCACACAGACACGAAATGCTTCACTACACTTCCAGGTGTTCCTGGGTGTAGTGAGGGGCTGAGCGGCGAGCTACTGCAGAGGGCACGCGAAGTTGGAGTGTAGTGGGTGTAGGTGAGGAGTGTACGGAGCTTGGGTCGGGAGTCTTGTCGTGGGTGTAGACCGTAAGTGTATGGGGCGTTGCTGAGATGCAGGTGGAGAGCTTAGGAATCGTACCTCCAGACAACTCAGTACAGACAGCAGGGAAAGTTAAGACGTGGACGAACTCCTGGCAGGTCCTCTCGCCTCCGCCACACGAGCTTCCTGCATCAAGACTCAGGAGTTTACGTAAGAGTGTCGGACTCGGCCGCTCTGGTGACACTCGAGATCCTCAGGTTGCTACGTCCTTTCTCTTCTTTCGTAATGTGGGAGGCAGCCAGTGACGCGTCTGGTGGGAAGAAAGTGTTGTAAGAGAGGAGACAACACAGGACTTATGCAGAAATTTTGCCATTACACAGGGCGAGCGCGTAGCATTCACCGCATCTGGTGTTTCCAGGCAGTCACCCATCCAAGTGCTAACCAGACTGCAAGAATCTGTATCAAAAGCACATAGGAGTTGACGTCGTGTATAGCCTGTTGTCAGAGATCCATCTCAGTAGAACAGTAAAGGAGACCAACTGTCCCCTGGCAAGCATCAGAATTGCATCTAAGCTCATGGGTAGGGAAATATTCAGCAAGCTCTTCACATCCTACGTGAAGCAAAAACTAGTATTATCAAGAATGACTGGAATAAACTGAACGATGAAATACAGAAATGTAGACAGCGTACAGAAGCTGCAAGTGTTTTATAGGAGTTGTAAAGGTTCGTCATTAGAATGTGCTTCTCTTCTCTGGTCAAAGCTCTTGAAGAAGCGCAGAAATCTGATTCAGAGGTTTAGTTATGATGCCTGAATCTAGGAATCTGAGCTGCAGAAGGACGATTAAGACCTTTGAATTACCCGCCATGAAAGAGAGTAAAGAAAGGGATGGCTTGATCAGGGCCTTTAAGTTTCCAGATCAGTATGTCGATGTCGACAGCGATCAGTCCATTGTGTGATGTGACATTGCTGCAAGACGACATAGCAGGAGACTAAGAAAGAGGTTCGTTAGTAAGGCGGAGGGAAGTGGCGGTACAGTAGCAGGCTGGAGGATGCACGGGAGAAACTGACGATGTTAGCAGTCGACAGGAGTTTAAGATCCTGACTGATGGATGTGGATACCAGGCTATGCCTGGTAGTCTGAAGGGGACCTGGGCGGGTGGATGTGGATACCAGGCCATCCCTGGCAGCGTGTAGGAGACTGGGGACCAGATCCGTCTCGGATGACTACCACAGATCCACCACAAAACCCAAACAATACCACAGCCGATGAAGAGGGCAATTTGTGGCTGTTTTTTCTGTTGTATACTTTTATCTCGGGCGGGTAGAAAGTTCGTAGAAGGTTTAGTGATGATGAGGTGTTGAATATTTTTCATTATGATGATGTGGTCTTCCAGGAGTTCTGAGGATGAGAAATCATCATAGATTTCAATGCTCTTAATTTTGTAAATGTTAAAGTAACACCACACTACCACACTAGCCAATGGTATCGCCACATAAGCTCAAACTACTCCTCTGCAATGGGATCCCTGTATATGTATGTCACTCTAGAGCAACACACTAACACCTTCGCTGCACTGAGGATGTTACACTAGCGTTGTCACACTGCAGTCCTCACACTACGACACCTCCACCACTATGTAGGAGGATCTATGGTCACAGCACCAACATACCACATACTGCTTATCAGGAATTCCTCAGCGTTGTAAAGTCGACTCCCAGCGACACCCGACACCACAACCACAGGACTTTCACGCTACCCCAGGCCAGAGGGACACGTGGAGGGCCAGGGTCCAGGGAGGTAAGGACGAAGATGAAAGAAGAAGAAGAAGAAGAAGGAAGAGGAGGAGGAGGAGGAAGAAGAGAAGGAGGAGGAGGAGGAGGAGGAGGAGGAGGAGGAGGAGAAGGAGGGGGAGACCTCCACTCAGGTTCTCTGTTACAATCACTCATCCAAGAACTGCTGACTCTCGACTCAACACCTAACCTAAGCTCACCGTCTGGTAGCTGCACACAGCTCCCTCACAGCTCTCCTCACACCCACCTGATGTCCTGTCGTCTCCCTGGACTCTCTACCTCCTGAAACTCTCTTGGTGATTCCTTGACTCCTTCAGGAGTCCTTGCCCTTCATAGCCTTCCTGATAATTTCTCCATGAGGCTGAGTTCGCTGCACCCGTCCTCACACTGCTATGCGATCACTCCGCCATCCATCTGATCCTTCCATGACCTCACTTTGGTCCACACGGCTCGACTACCGCTTCACCACTCCCTTCATTCCGTGTTTCCTCCATCGAAGTGGAACACCGCCACCACTAGCACTGGGTGAAGCGCCACCATCACGAGCACACTTGTTTCAAGGGATTACATATCGCACCTTCGTAATCAGAGTGTCCCTAACATACTCAGGCATATATGCAACTACTTGGAAAAACATTTGCATTACTTAGAGGAAGATGTGTGCATACAGAAAGTATCGATGAAATCATCACAAGAAATCTAAAGCAAAGTGTACAAATGACTACAATTTTTTTCCTACACGACCTCTGGTACTTACTATATGGTAACACAACAAAGGGATGTTTGGGTTGTTATCGTGTCGTCTGGATGGTGGAAGGGCCGCATCTTCTGCTTCACGAACCTGCCTGGAAAGCTTTAAGCTTCGAAGGAGCTGATCCATAATCAACTTATGTATTGTCCCATTCTGAAAACGCACATCTGCAGATATACTTAAAAAAACTCGAGCAGAGCAGCTGAAAGCCTCATCTCGTCCGACATAACGTGTGAATCGCCTGCTGGCCCCACTCAGGCGTTCGTGACAGAATTAAACACACGTTTCCTTACCAATACAACGTCTGTACAGAGTTCAAGACGCAGAGAGCAATGAGAGTTCCTCACTAATGAGTCCTTCAGGTTAAAAAATGTGTATGAAGGAATATCTTATTTTATTTTTATTTCTATAACCAGTTTAACTAGGCTCCAGAAGCTTCAAGGTTCCAGGAAATGCTGTACTCTTTTTCTTCCATTGACGATGGCCCATCCTTGGCAAGGGTGACTGCTCTCTCGCGACGCAATCACATGCAGGCGGACTCCGGTAACATCAAATATTTCTCGGATTTAAGTATGTATATCTATACATAAGATCATACATAGATATATCAAGACATATGTGGAAATACAGGCATCCATTATCATGAACACATAGAGCAAGCACACAGGCAAATGACAGCACCAGTGTGAGGATGTAGGGAAGGTCCTGGACCTGCTGGTCCTCAGGGAGAAACACTGACACCAGCGCTGGAAGACAGTGGCTGTTTATGACCTAAGTAACACCCTTGAGAGAGAGAGAGAGAGAGAGAGAGAGAGAGAGAGAGAGAGAGAGAGAGAGAGAGAGAGAGAGAGACTTTCAACACAACTTGAGGTTGTTAAGCGCCCTTACACTGGGCAAGTCAACACATGACTACCGACCGAGTGAATAGAGGACCTTGAGATTTGTGCTCTGCCCCTCTCAGGGCACTGGGTCATGGCTCCATCTGCCTCACCCTACAAACTATGGAAGGAATAGTGATGTTGCAGATCAAATAGAAAGTCGGAATCTTCGTTGGGTGGCAATGATCCACGTTTGGTGGAGGAGAGAGAGAGAGCTAAGTCTCACAGCTGAAGGATCTAACGCTTATCGAGTGTTCTTATCTCAGTAGGAACACGTCGGGGAAGGTTCCTCGCCGATAACGATAGGTTCATTACAGATAACCAGGGCTTCCATCCCCTGTGTCAGGATACGGGTCGAGGGACCCCAACTCTGCAGTGTTGATTCCCACAAATGCTGGTCACGTGCACCGGAACCATTGCATGGAAACGGACGACAGATGAAGCGATGTTGGGGAATAATATGTTTGAAACAAAGTCCACACGATTTATATGAAGATAAATCAATAAGAAATCATCTCGAAAGAAGATGAAAGTGTTTACTAAACTTATCTATTGTTTAATATATCCATTGTAACAGATCTCTCTCTCTCTCTCTCTCTCTCTCTCTCTCTCTCTCCACCTCTAGAGCGCAGAGTCCCCAGCCCCAGGCCAGGACACAAGCTATGAAATCCTTTTGCCTTAACTTGGCTACTTTCACCAGCAGGACCTTGATTACCCGGACGAGGAGGAGGGCGTGGCGGACATTTACACGCCCTCCATAGGACGAGGACTGGAACAGTGAAAGAATATATACATTTTATACATATTCGCCGTTTCCCGCGTTAGCGAGGAAGTGTCAAGAACAGATGGCTAAGCCTTAGAGGGGAAATCCTCCCTTATCCCCCTTCTCTGTTCCTTCTTTTGGAGAAGTAAAAACAGGAGGGGAGGATCTCCAGCCCCCTCCTACCACCCCTTTTAGTTGCCTTCTGCGTCACGCAGGGAATACGTGGGAAAGTTTCTTTCTTTGTGGAGGAATGGCGATCATATGACTTGAGATTCGTGTTCTTTGCTTTTCCTGTACAGTAAAAGTCATTGAAACAAAACCCTCTGCCGGAATCGTCTGTGTACCTCGCGGTCACAGTTCCAGCCTGATGGTGACCCACAGATGGTGCACAATGTGTGTGGATGGTCATTGATATGTAGGGATGATGAGTGACTCTCCTCACGGCAGTATTTCTGTTCATTTATTTAGTATCACTTGACTTTCAAGGTTTCCTAGAAGACTGGTGACCTCCCTCCTCCAGCAGAAGACTGCTGACCTCGGTCGTAGGCCGATTAGAATGTTTGCTTAAATGCAAATTGGATGAAAGTTTATTGTTTTTTTTACGGAAGGTATTTTACTGCAATGTCTTTATGGGTGAACATTGTATCATTTTCTTCAAGAACTTCAGCCTTACCTTCTACCGTCCTTGATCTCTTTAATGTCTAGAGTCTGGGCCGTCAGTACTCTGGGCGTCGCTTGGATCATTTGCATAGACATCATTACCTGCCTCGAGTTCCAATTTTCTGAGGATGTCATCTGGAGAGACATGTTGAGGAAGATCTCTGCACCGAGTGATCATCTTGGTTTCTTCAATCATGTGATACTTCATAAACACGAGCAAGTGTGGTGCATCGTCTGGAGAGAGTCTACGGAAAAGATCGGCCAAGTCTAAGGGTTCCTCTGGTGTGTGTCGACCATTCCTTCCATCCAAGGAATGAAGAGACTAACATCAAGATGCAAACACACTTTTATCTAGAGAATGAGAGAGAGCGGAAGGAAATGTTGGAATGTTTAGGATTGAAGGGATCTCTCTGCTTGCAGGAGACGAAATGAAGAAAGTCTTCAGTGCATCTGTAAGTAAGATTGGGTAAGCGCGACCTCAGGCTATGATATGATAGGTCAAGGATTCTATTAAAGAAATAATGACAATATCAGTGATTCTTACAGACAGAACCATGAGGAACATATTGGACTGTATCATCAAGAGCTTCAGGATGAATTGAAATGATTCATTATGTACATGATAAAATTTCAGCTCCTACGTCTTTCATATTAAGATTGATCAGTTATTTATAACAAAGTTATCAAACAGTGACGATAGTTTAGGGTTACAGAAATCAATCAACAGTCATTCAAAATTACCGAAGAAGTTCCCGTCGCCAATGGGAACATTGTACACACCAGAAAGAAAAAAATAAAAGGGAGAAAAACAGAGATTCCTCACAACATTCCACACGACTGTCCCAGAGAAAGGAATTAAGAGAAGACCTCGCATCCAGGATCGGTGGAAACAACGCTGAAAAGTGAATGGAAATACTTCACGGAGAGGAAGGTCTGGAGGGCTGAGGGTCAGGCTTTGACGTCACAGCAAGCTACCTGCTTGTAGGCAACCCTTCCCCTGCAGCTGGGTATTCTTAATGACGCATCACGCGGGAAGGGGGACGCCTCACGACTGCAGTCATGCATCGATGGGAAGAACCATAGAACCTGAGGAGGCCGACGAGACACCATCACCATCTTTTCGAGTACAAAATTCAGGATATCGAAAACTCAAAGAATTTTTGTTTTTTTTTAAATGCTGATCCAAACATGAGCTTAATGGGATCGCAACTTCGCGCCACTCTTATAAACAAGAAAGAAAAGTGACGTATCGATTTCTAACATAAGGAACAGAAAACGTCGTCAGATTTTATCCATTAAGGAATGAAAAACATTAACTTATTACTCCCCCCCCCCCAAGGGTGTGGGTAGGAAGAGCTGGGATGGGCCGCGCCCCTACAGGGCTGGCCACTGTCACTATCACCAGGTATAAAAGGTAGTCCCTTCCTTGGGCGGGCATCAGTCTGGCTCCAGCCTCCTTGCCTACCCACATGGCTTACAAGGTGTGTGTATGTGTGCGTTTCCTGCTGGACGGTTGCCGCAGGCCTGAGAAAAGTGAACAACAGCTCTAGGTTGTTTTTTGCTGTCGTAAAAACTAGGAAGAACTTAAACAATTACCCAGTGTGCGTTTTCTTTCCAGAAAAAGATATTTGTTAATCTGGGTTGCTGTATTGCTTGATCTTAAATGAAGTCTAGAACTCCTGGGAAAGAAACGCAGATCCATTGAAGATTTCACTGCTAACGTAAATACTGATCCTTGTCATTGTCTGTAGATAGATGCAGAGTAAATGTACTGTCAGTTTGTTTGAATGTTGGAATTACATGCCATAATAACTTTACAAATAACTCCGGGAGCTAGGTAGAGAGAATAGTTAGGTAACTTGAGGCGTGATTACAATGAAGATATATCTATCTCTCACTCCCTCACAAGTGGTTTGCTCACTTTGGTCGTGATTCCAAAATTTTATTGTTCCTGGTACGGTGACCCTCCAGATGTGAAATGTTGAGGTACAAGCCATTGTTATGGATGTGTTTTTTTCTGGATTAGATCCGATGATGTATTGTTTATGTGGACAGGCAGCAGTAGTGGCAGCGATGGTCGGGTTGGCTCTAGGGGCCCCGCAGTACGGGTACCAGACCCCACAGGAGCCCTCCTCCCTGTACGAGACGCCGGCCGAGACGGTACAGGAGCCGGTGCAGTTGTACGAGACACCCGCCGAGACGGTGCAAGAGCCGGAGCAGCTATACGAGACGCCCATAGACAATGACCTGGAGGGCCAGCCCCAGGAACCGGTACCGGACGTCGTTGACCCAGTGAGTATGACGCTGTGTAAAACAGCCAGTATGGTAGAGGTAAACCCGTATATTACACGTTATACCAGGAAAGTCTACAGGTATACTCCATTACTAGACACACCTAACACTACGTTGGTTTACAGCCGCAGATGGAGGGGATGCCTTACGCCTTCCAGTACGGTGTTGAGGACGATGACTCCGGCAACGCCTTCAGCCACGTGGAGAACAGCGACGGTCGTACCACCCAGGGGGAGTACCGCGTCCTGCTGCCCGACGGACGCACTCAGGTGAGTACCAGGTCCTGCTGCCTGATGATCCTAACTTCCACACTCACCAATGAGTATGAGAGGACAACATCGGCAGCACTGCACTATGACGTGACCTACGCCTGGCCTCGACGAGGGCACTGACCCCTGACCCCAGTCAGAGACCAGGACGTGATGACCCCAGTCATCACGTCCTGGTCTCGTGAGGACACTGACAGTGACCCAGTGGTACCTTCTACGGAGAAACGAGTGCGTTCACCTTGATCACACATAATGATGTGCATACCCATAGTCATTTACAGGAAGCCTTGATGTTTTTATTAATCTATATCAAAGTGATATGGGACGGCTAATAATCCACTGGTCCGGGCTCGATCTCCGGCGCTGACAGATGGTGCACAGCTCACCCACCTGTTCATCCTCTGTCTGGTGGGTATATGGTTGGGTACCAACACTGGGTGGAGTGACAGGTCGATCCTGCTGGCCGACGGCTCAAGTTAACCCATAGGCGCCCGTGTCCGGGCGCGTGACCCTCACTGGCAGGTCAGTGAGGCTACTGAGAGTTGATACTGGGAATCTAAGTACGTGTTGATGAGGACGAGATAAGATTACTAATTTAAGATAAGATTTAAACTTAGAATCAAGAAGAGAGAGAGAGAGAGAGAGAAAGAGAGAGATAATGGTTATGTCTCGTCCCAACAGGTGGTCAAGTTCTTCGACGACGGCAACGGTTTCAACGCTGAGGTCTCCTACGAGAAGTAGAGGACGAGGCTGAGGCGAGGGAGGCGTAGTGTGGCTTCCTGAGGGATGGAACGATCCTTCACCTGGCCACGTCTTCTTCCTCCCTTAGATCATTACTTCCCTCTCGCCCTCCGGCTCCGGTCTGGCCGTATCTCTCAGTTTCAAGTTAACAAAGTTTTCTTTCACTGTTATTTGTATGTGTGTGTGTGTGTGTGCGTGTGTGAGCTTTATCCTATTCATATATAAATGAAAATATGATATAAACTTGTCTCTCATATATGTCTTGCATTAGATTTTCATCACTCTTTATATGCACATTCTTGTAACTAGATTTCTATAAGTAAATCTTAAATAAATTATTATTTGTGATAAACTGGTAGTTTTATTACAACTTGGTATTTTCATAACGACTTGGTAATTTCGTGATACAATTGCGGAAGTAGATTTCATCATGAACATTTCTCTGCTAATGAATACGATTTTGTTTTGGCTGACAGAAAAAGCGATGACCGGATGTCATAGATCCTGACGTCACAGCTGTGGTAAGGTGTTCTTCATTTCTGGTTGTGTTGACAGTGGAGGTCCGGACATCCCATGATCACGTGACGTTACAACTAATCCCAGTACGGTGTAGGACCCGCAAGTCCTGATACGCGGCCTCTTCCTGGGTCTCATATTCCGCATCATTTCATGTTGAGGTACCCGGCTGGCACTGTCCAGGAAAAAATTACGTTCTATGATGGCCTCAGAGCGGCCTTCAGGGCAACGCCCCGTAGCTTGAAACCTTGGCCAGATTCTAAAGTACCTAACTCCAGAGTATGGGGCCTATAGTTGGTACGCCTTGGCCGAGAGGGAGTAATACTAAGAGTACAAACAAAACTTTCCCAAGTTTTCCAGAGTTCCTGGCCAGGTCTTCCTCAGGTGTTCTCTAGGTCCTCCACAAATCTTCCCCAATTCATCATCAGGTCTCCCCTAGATCTTTTCGAGGTCCTTCCCAGGTTTTCCCCAGATTCTTCTCATGTCTGGCCCAGGTCCTCTCCACAACTGCCTCGATCTTTTCTCGGGTCTTACCCAGGTCTTCCTTAGATCTCCTTCACGTCTTCCTCAGTTCGTCCTGAGGTCTTCTTCCTCAGGTCTTCCTGAGGTTGTATCCAAGTCTTCTCTGAGTGCTTCCCATTTCTTCCCGAAGCACGTTTTCAACGCTGTGTACCGAAGAAAATTCTGCGGTATTTGGTCATTCTATTTGTCATGATTGCCGAATAATACTGGTCACTTTGGCCCCGATTTGCCATCTCAGCCTTTAGCAAAAGCTAAAGAATAAAATGTCATTGACCTGAAATACAGTAAGTCAATGTCTAGTTACATACAATAAAGCAGACAGTGTTAGGTCTCATAGCTAGAAATATAAACTAAGAAAAGGACACATTGCTCACTTTGTACAACGGCCTGGTCAGACCTCACGCGCAGAACGCTGTGCAGGTTTGGTCACCAGTGCTCAACTGGAGACGAGGAAAAATGGAGACGAATTCAAGCAGCAAAACTAACTCCGTCTTTAAGCCCCACCAGGAAAGAGCAGTAGACATGAAATAATTTTCTCCAAGGAAGCGCAGACTCCGAGATATGACAGATATCAAATTATATCACTGACGTTACTCACGACAATATCTTCCAATTAGAGAGATAGATATTCAATGAACAGGAATATATAGTGCGAACTTGATCGAAAGCTTTTTCACCTGTAAAGTTTTAGCGAGTAGAAATAAGGAATGAATAACAACCAGATGTCAGCGTCAAGAGTCAGGACCTTTGAATCAAGACCAGACAAATGCTACTGTGGCATGCATTATTTATCAGCAACTGCTGCTGCCAAGGGAGAAAAGTCCTTTAAAAATTTCTCACGTACTAAGGTGCCTACATTTATGTTAATTAACCCCTTGCCCGTTCTAGCCTCTCCCTTTATCAACTTATCCTCCACCATGTCCAATCATAACGTAAGAAATCATCTTTGATCACCCAGTCCCTAAGGAGGCGGCCCTGGAGTGCAATGTTACGATGAGGGATGATACAGTCGCTCTAGGAGTACATCCCAGAGATTAAATCAGTGGTTTGAAGTGCTTTTCAACGAACAGAAAATTAGAAAATAATGTTGTGTAGTTTCTAAATTATCCGAGGATATCAACACAGACGATCAGAAAGACAGACAGACGCGAGACCAAACATATGTTCCGCTATGAGAAGCACCGAGAGGAACAGCTGATCAAGTCCTGCTCTGCAACGGTGACCTAATCTGGTTTGGTCACACCTCAAGAGCTGACGGAAATCTGACAGAATGGCTGAGGTCAGGACGCCGAGCCATGCGAGACTACAGGTCAGGCCATATGAGAATGCAGGTCTAGCCATGCAAGACTACGGGTCATCATTTAAGACAGACAAAAACGAATCTGCAGGGCAGATTAGCAGACATCTATTGGTGGTAATACAGAAGGAAAACAGAGTGAAAGTGATAATTTTATTAGGAATACATTTATGAAAGTACAGGAAGTAATTTTTAGGTAAGGTTTAACATGAAGGAATTTGGATATTATATCATAAATCAACCTGGAATGCAGATTCTATTTTATCATCCTAGGAACAGATGCAAGAATGTCCGAGACGTTATGCAGGTATCCTGGGAGTGAACGTAGCACTAGTGGGGTGCATGTGCACTCATGTTCATGTACTTGTACGTAAGCGATGTCCATCAAGTACAGCGTTGGTCCGTACCTACTCGTACGTTACGTCAGCATTGAAGCCTTCCCCATTATCATAGAAGAGCACAACCTGAGGAACAGACTGCCATCAGATGATCTCCCTCACTGCCAACTCTTACCTTAACCTCCTTTGAAAATACTGAGGAAAGATACCTGGCTTTTGAGATACCTGGTACATAAGATACCTGGTCTTTGAGATACCTAGCTCATAAGATACTTGGCACATGGGATACCTGGGCCAAGATGTACCTGGCTGATATAATACCTGGGCCAGGAGATACCTAGCTCATAAGGTACCTGAATCATGAGATAGTTGGCTTTTGATACAGCTGGTTCATAATATACCTGGCCCTTGAAATGGCATGGATCATCAGATAAGATACATGGATATTGAAATACCTGCTTCATAAGTTATCTGGCTCCTTATAAGGTATCTGGCTTTTAAGAATGACCATAGCTGAAGAAATACGAGACGAGATGCTATTCATCAAATGGCCAGCAGGACCTGGTACTCACCTGAGTGCGTCCGTCGGGCAGCAGGACGCGGTACTCGCCCTGGGTGGTACGACCGTCGCTGTTCTCCACGTGGCTGTAGGAGTTGTAGCTCTCCTGGTCGTCCACATCCCACTGGAAGTCGTATGGCATTCCCTCCATCTGCGGCTGTATAAACCACCTGGTGTTAACTTTGACTGGTCGAGACACATACCTGTATACTCTCCTGGTATAGCACACAAATATACTCTTCTGGTATAACATATAACTGGCGTACATCATACTTGACGTTCGCTAGGGTGCTTCACTCACCGGCTTTCCTGTGGTGTAAGTGGTGGTGGGAACGGTGGTGGAAGGAGTCTCGTAAAGGACGTTGGGTGTCTCAGGGGTGTTGTAGTCGTACTGCGGGGCCGCCAGAGCCAACCCGACCATCACTGCCACGACAACTGCCTGACGACAAGAAGAAGAGGATCAGTAATCTTTCAGAATGCAAAACTATTACATCCTTAAACTCTTATCATAATACACAACTGAAATATTGTTCAATGTAAAAAGAGAAAGCAGAGTGTTGATAAAAAGTAGTGACGACATGGGTTCTTAGTGGTGCAATGCCTGGAAAATCTTGACTATAAAGACAGTGTAAAACAACATCACAGAAACCTTGTAGCAAGCGGACCTGACCTGGTCTATCTGTTCTGCAGGTCAACTACCAATGTCTGACGCTTTCAGCATATTACGGTCTCAACATACCATATCTTATATTACATAAGATAAATGTTTTATTCCATATTTGTTAGGGAGTTAAAAGTTCCAAACAGCATAAATGAATACGTACACACACACACGTATATATATATATGTAGGTGTGTGTGTGTAACAGGACGGAGCAGGTTAGGAGATAGGAAGCAGTGTGTGTGTGTGTGTGTAAACATTAGCCTGCCCTTAGTGCAGCCTCTGTGGCCAGGGTTATGAACCATGTCAGCTCGTGATCATCCCACCCGTACCTCACGCATCGAAAGATTACCGACTAAGGGTATTCTTGTAATTCTGTCAAGGTGGTAGTGAATACAACTTTAGATTGTAAGAATAATGGATCTGACAATTAATGTGAAGAACAAAATGTATCGAGTGTGGAAAAGTGAAAAAGTGAATTAGAGGAGCAATTAACTAAATGAAGTAAGTGTTTTGGTAATACAACAAATGACATCCTACATTACACAGAACAGAGACAGTTTGCCCAGCCCGAGGGGTATAACGCTGTTATCTACCAAGAATCCCGGTAAGCCACACCTCGCTCTGGTACACAGGATGTTTTTATAAAGTGTGCAAGGCTCGCCCCCCCGTAAGGGTAACGAGCCATCAATACGTCCACAAGAGGCACTGATAACTTCAATTCCAACAGGGCAACAGTGGGGGTCGAACAACAGTAGGAATCAAGCAAAAGTTGGGGCCGAGCGTCAGCAGAAGGGGCCGAACTTTGGCATGCAGTGTGTGGACGGAAACAGTGAGCTGTACCAAGGACGTACTCTGGGCGTTTCGCTTCATGTGAGTGGTGCACGTACAAGCCGACCTGATCTGGAGAACGTTGGCCGTCGCTGAGCAAGGATTCCCGCAAGTTAGGACTCCCGTGCAACCTGTCGTCTACACAGCTAGGATCATATTTCAAAGACATGTGTAACCAGTTGATGCTCCCTTAAGTGAACTTTTAACACCAGAGACTGAGAAGAGCCGCTAGTCAGTACTGTGTTGTGGGGCAGGAATTACAGTGTACTCCTTGTTTTGAACTTTAAGTGCATTAACTAAATTTTCCCTTACACTTGTGAATTAGGGTGTTTTAGTTATCATTAGCAGGTGTGCTAGGATACATGCCACATTATTTCTAACTCTGTTAGTAGACTTAGATATGAGATGTTAAAATATTTGGGCCTTTCCATAGCCTACAGGAAAGTGGGTGGTCATAGTATGGTTGGCAGTCCACTGGCCTAGTTCGGTTTTTAGTGTTCTCAATAAGGGGTTTATATAAACCATGCTCTATGGGACCTAATGGTAGTGTTACTTGATTATCATCAACTAACGTCTCGTTATATTTTTCTTTTCTATTTTGTAACCCCAATCATATATAT
>JAYMFT010369546.1:0-21805 GCA_038088735.1 Panulirus argus
CGCTCCCGCCCCTTTTAGTCGCCTTCTACGACACGCAGGGAATACGGGGGAAGTATTCTTACACCCCTATCCCCAGAAAAGCACCAGCACAGCAATGAACATTATACTCCCACTTTTGACCAAGATGTACTCAAGAGGGAACACCACCTCAGGAAGATGTTGATGACCCAAAGGGGCAAACAGATACTTCTACTGCCCTTCTCACATCCTCCCAGTTACCTCTGCACCCTTCTTCAATATGCTGTCACAATATCACCTCACAAGTAAAGTTAAGAGAATCATGGAAAGAGGTTTGGTGAAGAAAGATGTGATGAAAGCCTTGTGTAAGATGAAATTTGGCAAAGCGGCTGGAGAGGATGGTACTGCAATTGAATTTCTTAGAAAAGGGTGTGACTTTGTTGTTGATTTGTTAGTAAGGATTATCAATTTTTATACAAATCTTGGTGAAGTGCCTGATGACTGGCAAAATGCATGTATAGTGCCACTGTATAAAGATAAGGGTAAAAAGATGAGTGTTCAAACCAAAGAGTTATAAGTTTGTTGAGTGCATCTGGTATGCTGTATGGGAGAGTAGTGACTGAGAGGGTGAAAGCATGTACTGACCATCAAATTGGAGAAGAAAAATGTTGTTTTAGAAGTGGTAGAGAATGTGTGGATCAGATGTCTGCTTTTGAAGAAATTGTGGGAAAAATACTTACAGAAACAGATGGATTTGTATATGGCATTCATGGATCCAGAAAAAGCATATGATAGGGTAGACAGAGATACCATGTCGCACGACTTAAGAATACATGGTGTGGGAAGGAAGCTGTCACAAGCAGAGAGAAGTTTCTATCGTGGGTTTGAGGCATGTGTATAAGTAGGAAGGGAGGAGGATGAGCTGTTTCAAATTGAGGATGGTTTGTGTCAGGGGTGTGTGATGTCACCATGGCTCTTTAATTTGTTTATAGATGGGGTGGTGAGGGGGATAAATGCAAGAGTCTTGGAGAAATGGGTGTGCACCCAGTCAGTAGGGGATGAAAGGGTCTGGGATGTGAGTCAGTTGTTGTTTGCTGATGAAACTAGTGGCAGATTCAAAGGAGAAACTGCAGACGTTGGTGACTTATTCTGGGACAGTGTGTGAAAGGAGGAAGCTGAGAGTAAATGTGAATAAAAGCAAGGTTATCAAGTACAGCAAGGTAGAGTTGTCAAGTTTCAGTACCTCAAGGGTATACTCTTGTTTTTCTAGAGCAGTGTTCTTCAAACTTTTTTCATTGCGACCCAGTTTGATCTTATGTATTACCTTCAAGACCCTATTACACGTCTGCTGTATCTTTCTCCTTCCGGTATGAAAACTTTTTACTAATACATACATACATATAAATATACATACATATATATGTGGATTCAAAATAACTGAATATGTTGAAAGTGTGCTAATGTAAATTCTATCTATAAAAAAATAATAAAAAAAACGTAGAACTTCTGTGTAAATTGCAACAAAGTAGAGAAAAATAGTATACAGTTACCTCTTCAGTGTGCCTGCTTGTTACTAGTTACCTTGGTCCAGTCTAGTTTGCAGGAGAACACCACACGCATGTCGGCTGCAGGACTGAGTCGCTGTCTTTCTTTGTTTTTCAACTATGTCGGGGTTGAGAAACCAGCTTCACTCAAGTATGTAGTTATAAAAGGTATCAAAAGCAAGATACTTTCCTTACTTAAATGTGGATATTCCTTGGACACTACTTGTCCAAAATGATGACAAAGATGAGGACTTGTGCCTGATTCTCAATGATGTATCACTTGTGAGATGAAGAAGCTCATCTTCTTGATCAAGTGTAAGTTTAACCCTATGACAGCCTCTGGTCTTTCAAAAGTGTAAGGGTCTTTTACCCAGGGCTTTTCTCTCATATCTTGTAACTTTTTCTTTAGAAAAGTACTGTTCAAAACTCATCAAAAAAGAATGAAGGTGTAGCTGTATAATGCATTTAATTTTTCTTCAGATTTTCCTCCCTGATGCTGTTTTCTTCAATATGCTGCAAAAGTGTTGAGAACATGTAGTAAACAAGGCAATCACCTCTAAGCCTAGCTTGCCACAGCATTATTGATATCCCATATGTTTCTACTTCCTCACTGTGTAGGAATACATTGTTTTCTTTCCCTTGCAGTTTCAGATTAAGTTCATTTAGCTTTGAGAAAATGTCTGCTAAATATGAAAGCGTCAGGATCCAATCATCATCGCAAAACAAGTCTGCCATGATGGATTTTTTGTCCAGAAGGAAAATATGAATCTCCATTTTTAGCTCATAAACCCTTGTTAAAATTCTGCTACAGAAAAGCCATTGAACTTCTGTATGGTACAACAGGTGTGAATGATCAGCTTCTATCTCCAGGCACAACATTTCAAACAACCGACTGTTCAGTGAACTTCCTTTATTATATTAAAAACTTTCACCACCTCATTCAGAACAACTCAGAGGCTCTGGGACACAATTAGTAGCTAGCACTTCACGGCTGATGATGCAATGTTTCCAAGTAATGTCATTACTGGCTGTCTCTGATATTTTAGTCACAACCCCACAGTTTTTATCAGTCATGTTTGCTGCTCCATCAGTTGTAATTCCTTTGTAGTTGGCCCAGTTCAGTTTGCATTTTCCAACTACACAGTCATTCAATACACTGTATATCTCTGATCCCGATGTATGTGTAGGTAAGGTTAAGCGAAAGAGCAAGTCTTCAAAGAAGTCATCTTTCCATATGTATCTCACATAAATCAAGGGCATTGCACACTTAGATATATTAGTACTTTCGTCAAGCTGAATAGCAAATTTTCCAGCAGACTGTAGACGTGACACCAGCTGAAATTCTAAATTTTCCGCAATATCACTTAATTGCCATGTCACTGTTGTATCACTGAGAGGGATACATTTGATCTTGTCTGCTGACTTCTCATCAAGAACCGCACTCAATATATCCACCATACATATATGGTACTTTCTCTTTTGCAATGCAACAGGAAACTAAATATGATGCCAGTTGTGCTTTGTTGTTAAGAGTGGTTGCTTTACTGAGAATTTTCACTGACACCTTCACTTGCTCCTTTCTTCTCTGGAAATACTCGACTGGTTTTCCAACGAGGTCAGCCTGCTTTGTCTCAAGATGTCTCTTTAATTTTGATGGTTTCAAACTTTCATTTGCAAGAACTTTGCTGCAAATCACACACTGTGGCCTTGGTTCTCCTTTTTCCTGTTCACACCTGATAAAACCATACTTCAAAAATTCATCTCTGTACTGCCTTATCCATGGCTTAACTTTCTTCTCGGCAGGCGGCTCAGAAGAGGAGGCTGATGAGGGAGAGGCCTCTTCCATGCTTAACAT
Source organism: Panulirus argus (assembly GCA_038088735.1). Lineage (NCBI taxonomy): Eukaryota > Metazoa > Arthropoda > Malacostraca > Decapoda > Palinuridae > Panulirus > Panulirus argus. Next base: position 3,358 of record JAYMFT010369546.1, read on the forward strand.
ACTCCTCTCTGCCTGTGTATCTTTATTAGGTGCACATGTACTTGATGACTGGGCAGCAACTTTACTTCTTATAATAAAATGATCCATTCTGTCAAGGCATTCGGCATAACATATTACTAAAGACGGGACCACGTTCACACTCCAGCAGTACAAACGTAACTGAGGATAAGTTTGTTTCTGTGGAAGTGAAGATTATTTCTGAACAAGTCCTGTCTCTTCCTCCTATCCTCACTCTCTCTCGTATATTTATGACTACATGTGGACTACTACTATAATGATCATGATGATGATGTTGCTGCTGCTGATGATGATGATGATGATGTACATGATGATCATTACTATTATCATTATCATTAATGCATTTCACTTATTATTCATATATCTGTTTATGATGTGGTGACCCACTGAACAAAAGCTTGCGATCCAGTATTGGGTCGCGACCCGTACTTTGAAGAACCCTGTTCTAGAGAATCCATGTCTCATCCCACCTTCTTGTGGTGACCTCGTTAATATACCCCTTAGGGATGGAACTATAGGGGGAGGCATTGCCCAACTCCATCAGGACAATTCCTTTAAATTTAGACAAACACCTGAGGTGTGCTGTGACTTTTTAGTTTTTGGACAATTTTGTAGCCTCACTGTCTCTGGAAACAGTGTGTTGGAGTTGCCCTGAATCACTGACCTGTCAAGAGTTAGGCACATAAGGTTAAGAAGCGGTACTGGAGTCTATCAGTTATGCTGAGGAGTAAAGGAGACGAGTGATTAAGGGTGATGGTGCTGAATGTAAATGGGATGACTGGTGAGACTAAAAGGAGGGAACTTGTGGAGAAGTTTAAAAGTTGTAGCTTGGATGTGCAGGGATTGGGGAAACCCATATCCTTGGGCAAGGTGTGTGGAGTGAAAATGGAAATGATGAATGTAAGTTATGGGAGGGCATGGAAGGAGTAGTGGTAGGGACAGGACTGAGTGAAAATTATCAGGTAAGAGGGAAAGAAGGATGCGCAATTCCACTATCACTGAGAGTGTGGGAAGTGTTACAGAGCATGGATGGAATAAATCAAGAATAATGTGGGTGAAAGGAGGACTGAGATTGTGAAGTATGCATGGGTATGTGAATATGCGCCTAGGAATATGAAAACTGTATGAGGTAAGGAAGAAATGAAGCTTTTCTGTAGAAATTCAATGACTGTATAAACGGTTTTGAGAACGAGAGAAACGTAGTCATCCTAGGTGACATGAATGTGAAAGTGGGATGTGATGAAATTAGTAAATTAGTAAATGAGAATGAAAGTTATCTTGTGGTATTTGTGCTGTGAAGGGTTTATTCCTTGCAAACACCTTTTTTCAGCACAAGATGATCAACAGATATACATGCATGAGGAATGATGGAAGAGGAAAGCAAAAGGCTTTGATTGACTATGTGGCAGAGGATCAAAGATTGAGAAGGGCCATGCTAGATGCTAGAGTAGTTGTAAGAGGATTCTTTGGAGACTGACCATTTTGCAGTTCTTGTAGGGATGAAGATGAGGGAGAAGTGGAGGTATGGTGTAAGGAATAATGAAGAAATAAGTGTTGGCAAGTCAGAAGATGAATCAGAAAAAATGCAGGGAAGAGTATGTAAGGAAGGTAACTGAAAGTTAGGGGGAAGTGCAGTGAATGAAGGATGCTGTCATGTGTGAATGAGGTGTTTAAAATGTTTATAGAAATATTATTAAAAGTTGCAGAATTAGTAGTTGGATACAAGGTCATGAGATAAAGGAATAAAATGGGCAATTCATGGTGGACAGAAGAGATAGAGAAATGTTGTGGAAGAGTAGAGAAAGGCATATGGTAAACTGTTCAATAAGAATGTACCAGTGGAAGTTCAGCAAAGGAGGACGGAAGAATATAAAATATACAAGCAGAATCTTAAGAAGCTAATAGAGGAAAGCAAGAAAGAGATGTAGAATTTGGAGGGAAGTTAAGTGAAAAGTTTCAGGTTCAGGGTAACAAGAAACTATTCTGGAAGGAAGTGGAAAAGGAAAGAGGTGGATGTATGGTGGAAATATCAGTATGTGAAGTAAGGAAAAGGAGTTGCTGAATCAAAAGTGGGAAGTGAAAGGAAGATGGAAAGAATATTTTACAGACGTGATGAATAAGGGTGAAGGGGAGGCAACAGTTGTTACATGCATGGGCATAGAAGATGGAATGAAGAGGATACAAGAGTAAGGGCCTACAGCAAAAAGGGATGCAACAAGGGTAATAATGAGGCCGAAGATAGGAGGGGCACCTGGAGTGGATGGGATTAAGGCTAAAATGCTGAAGTATGGAGGAGAAAGTGTGATAGAGTGGATGCATCTGATATGTGATTTAGCATGGAAACAATAGGTGGTGCCTGAGGATTGGGTGAGAGATATCATTGTTCCTTTATTCAAAGGAAAAGGTGCTAAGGATGTATGTAGCAATTACTGGGAAATAAGACTGTTAAGTATACCAGGAAGAGTGTATGCAAGAATGGTGATGGATAGAGTGATGGAGGGAATTAATGCACAATAAGTGAAGAGCAAGGGGTTTTTAGAAAAGGTGGTGGATGTGTGGATCAGATTTTTGTGGTAAAGATGAATGTGGAAAGTACATATTTAGTGAAAGGTAAGAAGTTGTATGAAGCTTTTATAAATCTGGAGAAAGATATGACAGAGTCGAATGGAATGCTTTATGGGCTGTGTTAAGGATATATGAGGTAGGGGGACAACTGCTGGATGGTGTGAAAGCCTTCCATAGGGAAGCAAATGCATATGTAAGAGTGGATGGAGAGGTGAGTGAAAGTTTCAGTATACATGTGAGTATGAGGTAGGGCTGTGTGATGTCACTGTAGGTTTTTAATATATATTTGGATGGAGTGATAAGAGAGATGAAAACAAAACTTGGGAAAAGGGGTGCAGAGATGGAGTGTGGTGGTGAGATATGTTGGCAAATGGCAAGCCTGTTTGCGGATGATACTGTGTTGTTTGATGAGAGTGAAGAGGAAATGCAGAAGGTTGTACGTTTGCTTTATGATAAGTGTAACCATATGCGATTGAAGGTAAATACAAGTAAAAGTAAAGTAATGGTGTTTAAAAGGAAATGGAGTGAAAGTACAGATTTTGTAAAACCATATAGAATAAAAGAAGAAAGTGTATAAAATTGTGCTTTGGATATGGGGGGAGAAAGACTGGAAGAGGTGAGGGAATTTTAATGTCTAGGAGCTGTCTTGGGTAAGTCTGATGATATGGAAGGAGAAATAAGGGAGATAGCAGTACTATAAGCAGAAGAGTCACTGGGTTCCTTTATTGAATAATGAAGGATAGAGGTGTAAGTATGGAAAAGAAGAGAGGATTAAGGGACAGCTTAATCCTCCCAACTTTGACCTCTGCAGCTGAAAAATGGACATGGAATGAGTTACAGAGATAAAGAATCCAGGCTGTGGAAATGAGCTATTTGAAAAGAGCATGTGGCATGACTTGATGGAATGAAGAAAGAAATGAAAGAGTGTTTGAGAGATGTGGTATGGCAGGGAATGCAAGGGGAATGAATTGTAGAGTGGTAGGGTGGGTGAAATATAATACTTTGAGTAGGTTGGGCATGTGGAAAGAATGCGAGGCTGGGAGTTTAAAAGGAGACTATGTGATAGTACAATATAAAGGGGTTGGTGTGAGGGGAAGACCACCACTGACATGGGCAAATAGGGTAGAAGAATACTGGACGGAGAGAAATGGTGGAAGAATGCATGGAATGGTGTATGTGAGGGAGGCAAGTAAGGACAGGGATAAGTGGAGACTCTTTTGCCATGGCCATCCCTTGATGGGAGTTCCTGGAGGGAATGGGCATCAGAGATATAGACAGAAAGATAGAGAAACAGGGTAGTTGGGGTATGAGTGTGAATGAAGAAAATTTGGTGGAAGTGAAGTGTTTTAGATACCTGGGAGTGGACATGACGGCAAAATGGAACTATGGAAGTAAAAGTGAGTCACAGGGTGGGTGAGAGAGCACTTAAGAATGTGTGTAAAGAGAAGTCTTTATCTGGGAGGGCTAAAATGGGTATGTTTGAAGGTACAGTAGTCCCGACAATTTTGTATGGATACGAGGCACGGGCTATACAAGATGTGTGGAGGAGGGTGGGTACACTGGAAATGAAATGTTTGATAATAAAATGTGGTGTTGAAGTGGTTAGATCAAGTACTAAAAGGGTGAGAGAAAGGTGTGGTTGAGAGGCCTGGAAAGGGTGTGCTGAAAAGGTTTGAAGATATGGAGAGAATGAGTAAGGAGAGGTTGACAAATAGGATATATATGTCAGATGTGGAGAGTATCAGAAGAAAAGGGAGACCAAATTGGAGATGGAAGGATGGTGTGAAATGCTTTTGAGTGATCAGAGCCTAAATATGTAGGAGGGTGAAAGGCATGCATGGGACAGAGTGAATTGGAACAACATGCTATACAGGGATTAACCTGCTATCAATGTACTGAACCAAGGCGTGTGAAGCAGCTGGGGGAAACCATGGATAGGTGTGTGGTACCTGATTGTGTGTAGGGGTCTGTGGCTTCAGTGCACTGTATATGACACCTAGAGAATGGATGTGAGTGAATGTGGCCTTTTGTCTGTTTCTGGCTCTAACTTGCTAATGCTGGAAACAGCAATCAAGTATGAAAAAACCTTTGTAAATATATGGTAAATACAGAAACATCAATCATTTGCAAGATGAGAAATATCATTGTCATCAAGAGAAATTAATATACTTTTAAGTGTAAGGAAATATAAAATTGGTGTACTAAATAAGTGCATTAATGCTTCATATAGTGAGGGATGCATCATAAGTTTGGTAGAGTCAGCCATGGCAGCAGCCTGAAAAACTACTCATCTGTGAGCCTCATCACACATGGGAGTACAGATCTACTGCACTGTCTTATGTGCTTTAGAAAAAAATAACTCATTCATTTGACATGGAAAAAACAAAAAGTGTTTTTTTTTTCATTTTTTGTCTCACTGTGGGGGTAAACATAATATATGGGGCTACCTCAGTCATTGTGGTAAATGACCATAGCAATATATGTATGTAGAAAAGTCATTCCATTAAGCCTGAATTTCATTCAAGAGCTGGGTATAATTCAGTAACATGGAATACTTACATCTGTTATGCTGTACAAAGTTGACAGCCATATTTTTGGGTACAAATTCTGAAGGTCTTTCCTTCTTCATCATACTCTCACGCAGTAGCTTCTGCTTAGCTTCTTCTGTAGCTTCAATATTACGAATTTTGGCTTCAAGACCTAAGTCTACTTCAGGAATGCCACTCAACATCTGAGGACAAGAATCTATCATTACAAAAACAGTCTGAATTTCACACATTTTCATAAACAATTACATAAAATGATCTAAAGCTACTGCTGGATGTGACTGATAAAAATATCTGACAAAACTAACATTTAAACAGTAAGTATGGTTAGAAGAGGGGTGATAGCCTTATGACAGATTTGCATTTGAAAGTAACAAAAAATACAAGAGAAAGTTATATTATTAACTTTGCATTGTGAGTGAGTGGAGGAAAGGTGTTGTGAATGATATGTCAAAAGCTGAGAACATGAGGAGACATGGAAATTACATTTCTTTCTTTCTACTGGACTTGTTTTCTTAATGCACTTCAATTTCAATACACAGGCAGAGTATCGGTGATAAACAATATAAAGATATTACACCTTTTCCATTAATATTTATTGTGAAGGATATTGGTTGGTAAGTGTGGGGAGGATATCAAAAGTTTCTTTTTTCCTATTATGAATAACTCTCTTCTTTCACACTGGCACAGCACTTTTGGTGAATAAAATGACTATGTTGAAATAATACACCTTTCATACTAAATGAAAATATGAGATCCAGTGGTTGAAGTGTATGAGAAGGATATTGTTGCTGTTTCTTTGGCAATCTGCCAGGTCTTTACCTAAGTTAACAAAGCTCTCCGTTACTCCAGGATTACATAAAAAAATTAAGAGTAACTGTTACTCGATTTCTCCCATAAGTGTGCATTCACTGGGGATGACACTGCCTCTTTCTCATGTAATCAGCTAAAGTCACCCTCTTAGCCACATATTTCTTCACCATATCTCAAGTTATTTGTCTGTACTTTCTTCACTAACTGATACACAGTATACTTCTATAGTAATTCAGATCATCCAACAAATTAGTATTTACTTGGGATTACTGTGTGCTCATAACCTTCAAGTTGATGGCTAAGCACTTATAAAAAGGTGGCTGTAAGTGTAACAATAATAGCAGAATTATTATTGGCACCTTCTTACTATAAAAGAGACCTCCATATGCTACTAATGGTATGATGAGTCAGCTGGATATTCAAACAGAGGTTGGAAAAGTTAGCATATCAACAATTGTTGGCCACCATTCTCTAAGAACACAACTGACACTGACAGCTATTCAAGAGATAAATTTTGTATATTCAATCATAAAGATAATTTACATGACAAATCTTTTGCTTCTTCAACTATAAACAAGTTTTTAAAATTCAATGTGTACTTTGGTACCCAATAATACAGTTGATCCAGAACAGAGGCAGGTTAACCCACTTTTAAACCATTCACTGTGTGCTGCTGTACACATGAAGATACCCCCATGTGTAGAGGAATCTTAATAAATCAATGGGATATATATTTCATATTCTTACTATGGAGATTGGTAGAGTACTCATCCTTGTTTAGAGCACTTTTCAGTGGCTCCCCTGACCTTCTTGTGGAAGTGTCAAAGTTTGTGTTTGACAAGAAACTCCTATTAGCACTACCAGATGTATGAGTGTACTTTTGAGGTTTTCCCTTTCCATATTTTTGTAATTTCCAGTATGCTAAAACATATGGGGCCTTCATTATTTTCATAAAATAAGCATAAATCTCATGAATATCAGTTACCAGTGATACAGATTCGAATGGTGCAGAGATCTTTCCTGGGAAGTTATTTTAGACCAAATTTTCTTTTATTTGCTTTATCTATGTACGTTCTAGATGTTTGTTAAGTATTTTCATATTATAAAGAATGAATGACTCTATAGAGACAAAGAGTATTTCTGTATTATAAAGAATGAATGACTCCATACAAGTAAAGTATATTTGTCAGAAAATATGAAGGAAAAGACTATAATTATTTTGTTAATATTCTACATTGTTTCCACCTCCTGGTAACTCTGAAGGACCTGAAATAATAAACTTTTTCTTTATTTATTTACTTTCTCCCTCCAAAGTCTTGGTTTGAGTTAAAAAAATTTTCATTATACACATGCACATATATTTCAATTTTCAATATTGCATATTTAGAATTTTCAAATACAGGACAGTATTTAAAAATAGTTTACACCTTACAATGCTTATTTTCTGGTATAGATACCCTTTGTATATATTGTATATGTACCAGGACTTGTGTCTACACATCCTTACATTGTAAAAAATGCACTATCAACTGAACTATAGTGTGCAGTAAGCTTTAGAGCAAGGATACACACACAAAGGTACATCACACTGTCAACACTTGTATGATGTTCTTTGTTTCTTTCTCTTCAGCCCAATAGTGGCATGATTAGACATGAAATCTAATCCTTTGTGGTGGAAATGGTTCAACAAAGTGTCTTTTCACTAGTTGTAAAGGGCGTGCACCAACTTGCCCACTTATGTAATGTTTCCCCAAATGAAACCTTTCAATCATCTTGTGCTAATTTTCTTACAGAAGTCTAGCAGTGCCAAACTATTTTCTATTTTCCCTATACAGAATTAAATAACATTCAAAATAGACATTTCAAGCAACTGAAAAATCTCTGTCAGTCTACTTGATACATAAAATGTTCTTACTGTGCTATAATGTTCCTTGTTGGCGACACTTGGCAATTTCAGCACGTTTTTTTTTCTGTTGGTTCTTGCTCTTCCACATACAAAAGTATTTTGATCCTGCGATGCTGAAACAGGTCAGGACTAAAATACCAGTTGTCATCATAAAATACGTGACATTTCAACAGACAAGAGGCTAGAAATGTGTTTACTGCAGACCCAGAAATTTCAAGATCTGCAGCTTGTACTGTTTTAGGTTCCTTGCCTGTGTATGTGATAAAATCAGAGACACAGCTGTTATAAAAACCACACAACAGAAAGAATTTCACATCAAAGTGATGCCTTTTAAACAGAATGCAGTCTGAAATACAGCCTACCAAGTCACAGCTTTAGTCTTCCATCAACATAATTTCTTTAAAAAAAAAAAAAAAAAAAAAAAAAAAAAAAAAAAAAAAAATTGTATGTAGTCAATAACAGGTGTTATTTTCCTCAACTTATCACCTTATCCAGCAATGTGTTATCTGAAAAATGCAGCAAGTGAAGCAAATGCAGAAAGTGATCACAAGTCATAAGCTTCCTGATCATCTAAAACACTTCATCAGATGTCCAACTGTCACTGATTTTGTTTTTCATTCCATGAGCCAACAACATTACACACACAAAGATAAACTTTATTTTTGCTTGTTTCTGTCCACACAGCCAACCTGCTAAAAGGGATGAAGATTAGTCTGGTTCACTGTCAAATCCATCAACTAAGTATAATAAAAAATTCTTATAAACATTCAAGTTCTCCAGATATTTCTGTCACAAAACAAGCACCTGTCAAGCCTGAATGTGAGGAGTCAAACACAAACTATTTCGAAACATATTGTGTGGACAACCTCTGCCAGCTAGCAGTCCTTCCCCATATTTGTTTTCATCCTTTGGGTGCTGCATTTGGATCATTAATTTCAGAGCTGTTACTGTTAACTGTTTCACTATACTCTGTTTCTTCTTCACTTTATAACACATTGAGTTCTTCAGAATGTAATGCATTCAGAACATTAACTATCCTTACAGCATCTATGCCCCAGGCTTTTGATGGACCAGCAGGGGTTGAGGTCTGGTAGAAATATCATACTCTCTCCTCTAACATTTTGAAGGCTGCTGACCCACATACTCAAAAACAAGTGGTTCATTGTCCAGCATTTCTCTTCCTGGCAATACTCTGGCATGAAATTTAAGGGGATGCTGCTAATGCTGCACCCTACAGTCAACCTAAGTTACTTCAGATGTTGCTCTTGGAATACCCTGCAGTGTATGGGTTAACAGAAAATGTTTTTAAAATTGATTTTTGTGCTCTTACAAGAATTAGCAAAAGTAATCTTCAACTGTATTGTGTGCATGGACTCCATTTAGCTGTGCTTGAAGTTCTTTGCAATAAAAAAGAATGATTCAAAGAAAACCGAACTGGATTTGACACAGCCGAGAAATACGCTGAATGTGACACTGCTAAGGAAGATGAAGCGCAAAGCATTGGTGTTGCCGATTCCATGGAATCAGATAATGAAGGGAATGATGAAACTGGTGAGTTTATAATTGCACTGGGAATACACAACAACAATGTTGATAAATTTGGACAAAGAAATGAACCCAAAACAATTATAGAATGTTTAGCAAATGTGAACATTGCAAGCACAATTACCAAGGCGAAAACAAATGTATGGATCTTTTGTACATCACTTCTAATGAATCAAATATTACAAAAATATGTTAATTCCTGATCAAGGTAAGGATCTTCATCTAAAACGTGACTCACAAACAAGGTGGAATAGTTTGCTAGACATGCTAGAAAGATGTCTGACTCAGAAAATACATTTCAAAATCAATAAATGATGTTGGAAAATCCCTGGATAATTCAAAGATATAATTCAATGTTATTAAAGCCCACCATTGTATCCAGCTAAAATTGGTATTTAAGTGCATAGCTGAAGAGATGTGAAACTGCTCTTTGCAGATGGTATGTTTTCATTCATATTACATGAAATGAGTTTACAGAATACTTTCTTTTCTGCTGAAATGAAATTATTTGAGGAGAAAAGACCTGTGCCCTATTATTACCATCAAAATCCACCCAGCAAATTAGCACCAAGAATTTGTTTTCGAGGCCTTTTATCAGTAAGACAAAGGATGTGAACAAAATGTCAAAAGAATGTTCCTCTCCACCAAAACATATGTCATTTGTTGAGGATTTGAATGTGGGTACTAAAAAAGATGTGAACAATGAACCAGTGGAGGTTTACGCAAAGTATGACATGAAAAACCTATTCTAGAAATGAATGTGCTTGAAACAACCGGCAAAACACTCCTTATTTACACTTGCTGCTTCATGCTCTTAAATCGTCTTCCAACTACTACAGGTCTTTCAGTAACAAAACAGCAAAGACAGCTGAGTGACCACTGCATTGATCATTCATGTTCTTTGAAAAACCATTTCAAGTCAGTGAAAGCTGAAAGACCGTGATAGTTTGAATTTTCTTTTAATTGTAGAACATAAACACTTAATTTGGTTTCATTACAATATATAAAAATACTACGTAAACATAACTGTTTAACATAAATTTTATCATATTCCTTTATTAATGTATTAACAATGTTGTAATAGCAAATTTAGTTACTGTAAAGTTAAAAGGAATCATTCTAACATTTTCAATATTTTCAGAGAAGAAATTTATTTCACATTATTTTAGCAAATTTCATATGCTTCGTGTATCATAGAGTTTGTATACCAATTCTTTCATACATGTTTGTCATTTCCCACATCAGTGAGGTAGTACCAGGAACAGATGAAGAAACAGCCTCATTCACTCACATCCACAGAGCACCCTATCCAAATCTATGCCCTACAGACCTTTCTGTGATTTCCCATGAATGCTTCACATACCCTAGATCAACCCATTGACAGCATGTCATCCCCTGTAAACCACATCCTTCCAATTTGCTCTATCCCTTGCATGCCTTACACACTGCTGCATGTTAAGCCTTCAAAGCATCTTTCATCTATACTTCCATCTCCTCCGTAGTTCCCACTTTCCTTGCCTCATCCACCCATGACATGTATACTCTCCTAGTCATCCTCTCCCCATTTAACCTCTCTATACATCTAAACCACCACAGCACATCCCCTAGCTTTCCTATACACACTACCTCCACCACCACAACTCTCTCCCACTCCGCCACCTCTTACAATATCAACACCACCCAATGTCCTCAAACATTTCACTTCCAACACATTCTTCCTATTCTTTACATTTCTGTCTGACCTACGCATCACATGAATACAACACCAATGGGACCATTAAGACATCAAACAAACCCATCTCTACCACACTCATTCCTCATGTGCATGAGACCCCTGCCCCCCTCATACACCCTAGGGCTCATCCCAGGTCCTGCCACTCCCACATCCACCCCTTGATACCCAAAATACTCCACCACCCACCAGCTCTCTCCATTCAAACTCAAACTCCAAACAACCATTCTCTTCTTACTGCTGAACTAATAACCCTGCTCCCATCCACATTAACTCCCAACTCTCTTCCTTCACACAACCTCCCAAACTTAGACACCATCTTACACAGCCTCTCACTCAAATCTGCCACCAGTGCCGTATCATCAGCTTCTTGCCCTAGAAATCCCTTCTATATCTAGGAGGTTCCTGCAGCCCTCAGGAAGCTGGCCATGTTCAGTGGTTGTGACCACTGTTCATACAGTGTTGTGATGTAGTGATTGTTCTTAGTGCATTGTTTTGTGTGGTTTATAATTTTGTTATAACTGCTTCTGAAAGGGTGAGAGTCCAGGCAGGTGAGGTGCATTTTAGTGTGGAGTGGATAAATTGTATGTAGAAGATGTTAAGGTATATGCCAATTTACCAAAATTAAATAAGACTACTACATGTTTCATTTGTCAAGTATTCCTTTCTATCTTAATATTCTACTGGGTCCCTGGATATCCTGGTACTCAGGATTGTATATTTTTTAATCCCATTGCATCATGATGGGGAACAACCAGGGTACTGATGAACCCTACTATAGACCCAACAACCATACATCAATCCAAACTGGTCTTTAACATTATATAGGAAGTGGTTACTGAAACAAAATGAGGAAGTGAATGGAAGGTGGAAAAAATATTTTGAAGAACTGATGAATATGGGAAAAGGTGAGGCAGAAGTTTTTACATGCATGGGTATGGAGGATGGAAGGAAAAAGATACAAGTGTAGGGGCCTATAGCAATAATGAGAATGAAGGTAAGAAAGGCACCTGGTGTGGATGGGAATATGGTTGAAATGTTGAAGTAAAATATTGAAGTATGGATAAAAAAGTGTGATAGAGTGGATACACTGGATATATGATTTAGCATGGAAATTGAAAATTGTGCTTGAGGATTGGGTGAAAGCTAACATTGTTCCTGTGTTCAAAGGAAAAGGTACTAAAGAATGTATGTATCAGTTATAGGGGAATAAGTCTATTAGGCACACCAGGAAAAGTGTATGCAAGAGTACTGACTGATAGAGCAATGAAAGTGACTGAATGCAGAACAAGTGAGGAGCAAGGGGGTTTAGAAGAGATAGGGGATGTGTGGATTAGATTTTTACAGTGAGAATGACTGTGGAAAAATATCTAGTGAAAGGTAAGAAGCTGTATGTAGCTTTTATGGATCTGAAGAAAGCATAAGACAGAGTCAAGTGTAATGCTTTATGGAATGTGCTTAGGATATATGGGGTAAGGGTACAACCAATGGATGGTGTTAAAGCCTTCTGCAGAGTGGCAAATGCATGTGTAAGAGTGAACAGAGACTTCAACAAAAGTTTTAGTATACATCTGGGTGTCAGCCAGGGCTGTGTGATGTCACAATGGCTTCTTAACATATATACAGATGGAGTGATATAAGAGATGAAAGCAAAACTAGGGAAAGGGGGTGCAGAGATGGAGTGTGGTGGTGAAGTATGGTGGCTAGTGAAAAGCCTTTTCTGCAGATGATATTGTTTGCTGAGGGTGAAGAGGAGTTGCAGAAGGCTGTAAGTGTGTTTTATGATGTGTGTAAGAATACGCAACTGAAGGTAAATCCCTCAAAAAATCATCTAGCACACATATGGCATGATACAACGTGACACACCACATAAGAATTTGGAAAAAAAAATCCTTAGGTACAATGTAAGGATGGTATTTTTGGCCTGCTGAGTTGCCAGTTACTAGGTAGCTTGTGACTGGTATACCATTTTACAGTGGCCCTGCATGCAGATTGTGCTTCATGAAACAAATTATGCTTCATAATACAAATCAACCACAACAGCAGTGTTCATAGTAACACCACAGTAGTATCTATTCTTGTTACTGACTTGCAGTAACAGAGTATTAGATATATCATAAGGGTTGACCGGTCATATGCCAGGATGGTTAAATGCTTGATAGGAAAGGAAAACATGTTTCAACAGAAGTTATTCTACTTCTAATTCTATGAATAGTTAGTATAGTAACCCCATGCTGCCAAGATACAGTTTGATCTATTTGGCATGGATGCACATACAGCCTAGAGCAATGCAAGTGCTTGGACACGGTAACCCACCTAACAATTGCACCATTGTTGAGGCTTGCACCATGCAATGCAATGATCACTGCGAATGTCTTCTTGGAAGCTTTCATCTTGTTTAACATAGCTATGATTAGAAATAAACATTATGATCCCACTAAATCCTCTGAAGCTCAACTCAATGCAGGTTGAACCAGTTTCATTTCCAACATATCTGATACACTGTATTCAGATAACTAGCCACCTATGGTAAAAGTCTATGCAAACACTAACATTGTCTCACATGAATTTCACTACCAATCACCCCCTTGTGAACCTACTAATCTTTTCATATTTGGCATACTAAAGAAATATCATATCTCGTTTTGTGACTCATTCCTTACTTCATAATCATGCAAGTACGGTGCTTAATGTCATATCACTATTACAATACATAAAAGGTCTGTGTTCTCTGTGCATGTGGTCTTATATTACTGGATGTTTACATACTTTCCATCATCCACAGTTTGTAATGATGAGGGTAAATATTGTTGCTTCTCATAATGTACAAAATCCTTAAATGGTATCCCAATTCATTCACTGCCATGCACAAATTAATATAGAATGTGGGTTTGATCACTATATCACTGAGGGTAATGCTATGCCATTAGAGGCTTTCATACTAACACTCTGTGTGTTCCCATTTATTAAACAGTGAATACAACACATGGCTGCAGAAAACATCATATTTCCTTCACATACACACACACAAACACACACACACACACACACACATACAGAGATAGACAGGGGTACCAACCACACCAGTGATTGTTAGGGGGCATAAAAGAGCGAAGGGTGCCGAATAATCTTTCAGTGGGTGTACATGCAAGTAAAAGTACAGCAATAGTGAAAGAAAGGAATCAGAGTGACAGCATAGATTTTGTAAAGCCTTATAAAGTGAGATGAAGTATACTAAACTGCACCAGAGATATGGGGGGGTAGAGAGACTGGAAGACGTGACAAAATTTATGTATTTAGGAGCTATCTTAGGTAAGTTTGGTGATATGGAAGGAGAGATAAGGGAGAGAGCAATACAGGGTAGAGGAGTCATTGGATTCCTTAAGAGAATAATGAAGGGTAGAGATGTAAGTAGGAAAGTGAAGAAAGGATTAAGGGACATCATACTACTCCCAACGCTAACCTAAGCAGCTGAAACATGGACATGGGATGAGTCACAAAGGTCAAGAATCCTAGCTGTGGAAATGAGCTATATAAGAGGACCTTGCAAAATGATTAAATGGAATGAAGAGAAAAATGAGGGTGTGTATGAGAGTTTTGGTTATGGTAGAGAATGCAAATAAATGCATTGTGGAGTGGTAGTGTGCATATAATGTAATACTTTGAGGTAGTTTAGGCAAGTGGAAAGAATGTAGGACAGGAAGTTTACAAGGAGTGTGTACGATAGTACGATTAAAGGGGTTGGAGGAAGACAACCTGTGAAATGGTGAAATAAAGTGGAAGAGTATTGGAGGGAGGAATATGGTAGAAGAATGCTTGGAATGGTGTATGCAAGGGAGGCACATAAGGACAGGGATAAGTGGAGACTATCATGCCATGGCTCTCCCTTTGATGGGAAGGAATAGGAATCTGACAGAGAGAGAGAGAGGGAGAGAGAGAGAGAGAATCACTAACCTTTGGTCTGTACTGCTGGACCTGTTACAGTCAGGACTGAATTTTTTTTTTTTTTTTGGATGAAAATGAAAGAAGGGAAAAAGGGATTGGATAATAAATGGACACTAATAGGGCTTTGCTCACTAACGGTAAATGTTTTCTTATGCTTTACAATCCACATTTCTCCTCTACATATGACAACCCTTCAAAATACTATCTCCTCCTCACCTCACCTCTGCTTGTTACCATTTCCACATTTGCCTATTTCGCCAACATTCCCTTTTGTTCTCTTGATTTTCTCACGCTATTAACTTCCTTCGAAAACATAATCTTTTTCTTCCTGAAATATGCTGGTACTCCCCCATCCTAACTCTCATTTGCTCTCTTTTTTAGCCCCTGTGCCTTCCTCTGAAGTTCCTGCTGCTTTCAATTATACATCTAATCATTTGTATTCCTTCTCACCTGTCATCTCCCACCTTCTGCATGCCACACACTTTTCTGGCACACATAAGCAATGCTTCCCTGAACATTTCCCATTCCTCACCCACACCCCTAGCTTCAACTGCTTTTACCTTCTGCTTTACCACACTCAGTCTCTACTAATATCTTGCCACACAAGCCTATTTTCCATGCTCACTCACTCAGAAGTAATGATCAGACATCCCATCAGCTGCCCCTCTCTACACATATACATCATTTTTTTATGTTAAGGGCTCCAGCACAGACAAGAGTCCACACCAAGGCCTGGCCTTAATTGAAATATAGAGAGAATTACAAAATGGAAAAAGAAAAGATAAGGGAAAGTATTTAAAAATTTTTGAGAAAGTGAAAAACCTGTCTTTTGAAATGTGCTAGGTCATAGTTATTGGGGAAGACATGAGAGGGTAGAGAGCTCCAGAGCTTCAACTTATAGGGAAAGAAGCAGGTATCATAACAGCCTACCCTTGAGTTGCTGACGGCCACACAATAATCATGTGACGCAGCAGCTTGCTGAGTATTGCATGGTCCAGCTAGTGGTGTGGAAACACACACAGCCAGCTCTTGGGAGCAAAACCCGAAGTAATACCTACAGAAAAAAGAAAGTGAACCAAAATTACGGCATAGGGTTAAGGGGTCAAGTTTGAAGTAAGCCTGGGACATTTTATAAGGCAGATTGCTTTCAACTCAACTGTGTCAAGTAAGTATGCAGAGTTAGAACCACCCCAACAGTGACAGAAGTACTCTATCCAATGATGAATAAACAAAGAGACTGTTCAGAAGAGAAGTAGTTTCGACATCTAAACATAACAGACTTAGATATTCCTTTAATATGGAGTTTCCAAGAGTCGATGTTACAGTAATGCTAAGTATATTCACTGAGTCAAGAGGTGGAATTACAGAACTGCCAAAGGAGAGGCGAGAGTTGTGAGGAGTTTTCGACTGAGAGATGGGTAGAAACTGGGTCTTAGTGGCATTAAACTTAACAAGATTTTGTCTACCCCACTGAGATATCCTGTTCAAGTCCAAGTTTACTGAGGAGGCTCTGTCAAGATGAGATGCAGATCAAGTGAAAGAAGAGGGAGCAGAATTGAAAGATGTGGATGAATGCAGTGTTGAGTCTTCAATGTATGAGTGCACTGGATTATTTGTGGAGGTGATGAAATTATTAAAAAAAGGGGGGAAAAAGTGTAAGAGACAAGATAGAATCTTGAGGGACACCACTGTTGATAGAGAAAAGGGGGAAGGTTGATCTATCAACAACCACAGAGACAGATCACCCAGAGAGGAAGCTAGATATGAAGGAGCAAAGTGCCACACCGTCAAAAGCCTTAGATATGTCAAGGGCAACTACACTTGACTCCTCAAAATCTTTCAGAGATGATGACCATACATTAGTAAGATAGGAAAGAATATTACCAGTGGATCTCACCTCTCACCATATGGGAAGCCATACTGGTGATCAGAGAGAAGACTGTGATTTTTGAGGTGTTTAAGGATATGGGTGTTGAGGACACCTATCAACTAGTAACTGGGTAGAATGTCTCCTTACCATTTTACCTGCTCACCCATGTATACTTGTACATATCCCTCTTTTTTTTAACCTGGTATTCCTAATCACATCTTTTTTTTAGCACACATCTCTACAAACTGCTCACAGCACTGGGTAATGTATGCCTCTAAAAATAGCCTTAACTGCCACATTATTAACTCTCACAATCAAATCACCAATCACTAATACTCAATCCACAGCATCAAAAATGCTGACATAATCACTCAGCTCCTCCCAAAACACTTGCCCCTCTTCATTAATCGTCTCACTTCTTGGGGCATATGCAAGCACTAATTATTACCCACTTATCCTAATCCACTTTCATCATTACCAGCATCAGTCTAGGGCTCATTTCCTTACAATCTTTCAGACATTCCCACAACTCAACCTTCAGCAGCAATGCTGCCCCTTCTTTAATTCTCTCCCTCAAACTAACCCCTAACTTATCCCAAACACATTCCTAAACCAGTCTTTCTCTTTCCCCTCAAGCATTTTTTGCTAAGAGCTAAAACATCTAGGTTTCTTTCCTTAAACACAACCTTTCTTTCCCTTCTCATTTTGGTTACATCTACACACATTCAAACACCCCAGCCGAAGCCTTTGGGGAAGTTAAGCAACCCTTGCTCGGCTCCTTCAGTTCCAACTTTTATAAACTCATAAAATTTATTACACATTAGCTATATCTCATAAACTATACATAAAAGATTTAAAAAAAAACCATTGTATTTAACTGAATAATAAGCTGAATTATAAATATATATGACTTTCACTTACCTGATTGCTCAACATTTCTTCACTTCTCTTACTAGTGGATTCACGTAAAATATCAGGGACAGCATGCAAAGCTGCTTCCTCTAAAGTTTGGTACCGTGACTGCTCCTCTTGCTTTTCTTCTGACTGAATACCTTTGCGCTTGGCTAGATTCTCTTCAATATATTTTTGCCTGTAAAAAATGTTCAAATGTAGCTTTTTTTTCCATGCTATGATAAATGTATCTATTCTAACGACACCTCCCCCTCCAGCAGCCCCTTCTACATGTAGATACTGGCACCTGAGCATAGCTGATTGGAATATCTTACATAACTTCTTTTCTGAATTTTCCTGGGTAAATTACTGTCTCTTATGTGGTGATGCTTCTGTCTCTGCCAAGCTCAAAACAAAGGTTATTTATGCGGGAATGGAAGCATTTATCCCCTCTTCCTCCAAGACTACTTCTTCATCCATTCCATGATTCAACCGTTCCTGTTCTGAGGCCATTCAGGCAAGGGATCAGGCATATCGGGTATGGAAAACCTTTCCTACCTCTGGCTCCCATTCAGCTTTTATCACTGCCCGTAATCGCTGCAAGCGAGTTATTCGTG
>JAYMFT010369557.1:0-7500 GCA_038088735.1 Panulirus argus
GACCAGAACAAAAGGCTAACGCGGGAAAAGTATTTGTATGTTTATTTGAAATAGCGCCTGGACCCCTTTCTTGAAAGGGTCCTTGAGATACTCAACGATTCCTTTCCCAGGTGCTCTTGCCGTTCCATGACTTCTTTTACCCGTAGTAGCTGGGGAATGATGGACTCCTTTGGACCGAGAAATTCTTTGATGAGACCCATTCTCTCGGATGATAGAGCCTCGCTCAAGGCGATTTTTCACTCGCGGCGTAAGCTCATGCTGGCGGAGTCCGGTAACACCAACCAACTCCTTAAAAAACATCGAATATAAAAGAAAACGGGTGACGGTGGTATCTGGGCTCGGGAAAAAGAAGGAAGGAAATGAAAATGCGTTTCCAGTGAGGTTGCGGAAGGAACCCCCCCACTCTCAATACAGCCGCTGTGAAAACTCGTGTGATCGAGATATGGCCAGAGCGCCCGGCTCTCTTTGAAGGGCATGAGGAGGGCAGGAACCATTAATAATGTTTATCGTCGACTTAGCCCCCATGATCGTGACAGTACCCCTCTGACGAAGGGCTACCCGGTCAGCCGCCCGTTAGCATAATATATAATGTCGCCATATCTTCCACCTGAGGGAGTGTTGGGCCGTATTTCATACAGGATCACCCCACTGGAGAGGAATAGTAGAGCCTTTGACTTCGTGATGCCCGCGTCTTGTAAATCCCCCAAGAGAAATAGAGAGATTACTGTGGTTTGTGTGGCCTTGCCGTTACTCGCTGAGAGGCTGGGGGATGGTGCAGCAACGCGTAGTGGGATTCGAAGCTTCAGTTGTTACGTATTAAAGAATGAACGTCAGAAAGTGTTGAACATTGATTTGACACGTAGTAGTAGTTGCTAAAGGATGATAGGGAGTGTGGAAGGGAGGGATGTGTCGAGAGTGCTTTAGATATTTATATATCAGTGGTTCTATGTATAAACCACAGGAATAGTATAGACCATTTAAAAGTTTAATATATCTCCACACAGAGACTATTATCACTGTTCATTCCACTGGGCGTTATACTCTGACATATCTCCTACATTTCCGTATCTTTATTTATATCCCTAACTCTGCCTTTTTCCTACTTTTAAACAAGTTTTCTGAGGCATCTTTTATCCCACTTACCGCAAGTAGAAACAGAGGACTGCAGCGTCACATATTGCCCAACGAAACTTAACACTGGGACCTGAAGCTGATGTTTTGAGTGATGTGGCCAGGTCGGCGGGCGCCTCATGCGATGGAAATATTCGTTCCTGGTAATGTCAAGTAAGACTTTAAGCGCCAACGACTACTGAACGCGTTCTAAGGCAACATGGTAAAAGTGAGGAGATGGTCAGCTGTTCTATTCGTTGTGCTGTCAGCTGGTATAAAATCAATAGTATTCTGTCTGGAAGATTGCATATCTTTTCGAATAAACTAGATTAAGAACCATACATGCTGAAGTGTTATGAAAAGCACTAAGTCTTGCTTTCACAAGATATGAGTGAGTATGTGCCTAAATGTGTGTGTTTATGTATGTGCGTCTGTATTTGCATATACATCATACTCAAGAAGTTGTATAGGTAGCATGTGCTCGTATCTGGCTCTAATGAAGACGTTCAGGTGTCTACGACAGGAACTACTACACTCACACACTTTTTCATCACTGGATCCCTCACACTTTGTCCTTATTGCCATAGGTATCCTGTACCCTGAGACCAGAATGTTACGTGCACATTTCTGATAACAGAAGTGAGGTGGATTCCCTGACAGTCAGGTGTTTGTGGAGATTGGCCAGGTCCATGCCTAGCACGGGGATTTATCAGAGAAAGCCCCGTTCTCTCGTGAGTCGTCACTAACACAGGTCGGATGAGTGTGGCTCTGAGTGCATGAGCGCATTTAGATGTACTCCGTACGTTGTCCTTACTAAAGTATACGCGAGCGCGATTGATCCGATGACTTAAAAAGAGCGGTTTAAAGACTTTAGTTAGAGTTGCAGATCGTAATGCATCCATGGGCCGCCCGAGGTCAGAAGTGCATGGGTTCGAATCCTGGTTGAGGCAGTCGGTCCACAGTGAAACCAGCAGTTCGTCATCCCTTAGGGGTTGGTTGATAGATTAGGTATCTAGCTGAGACTTAGGTACATATAGAGTGGGTCAATCAGTTGGCCTTATATGAGGTATTCAGTATTCCTTGCCGTCTCAGCTAACATTAGCAGAAATGTATTTGAAATCAGTAGTAGTGGTAATAGGAACCAGCAGATCCATCATTTGTCATAGAATATTTCAAGTTAGATGCGTGATTGGATAGACGGACAGACACACGCGCATAAGCAGACGCATACGCACGCGGACGTACGCAATGCAAACAGAGCTTTACACATACGCTCAACGAAAAACGCTCTCATCATCTAAAGAACACTCACACAAACACACATCCATACACAAACGAATACATACATATGTGAGGCATACGCACACCCAGATGGATACACATGCACAGGCACACAAATATGCACACACAGGGACGTACACGTGTATAAAACTCACACCATAAAAAAGAATAGTAATCACATGTACAGGAAACCGTCCAATATATATATATATATATATATATATATATATATATATATATATATATATATATATATATATTCAAACACAGTCTTGATAAAGATAATTTGAATTTGGACTTAAAAGAAAAAGTCTGCATAGAACTGGTATATTTCCATACATAATAACATTCATCATCACAGCTATAATCTCTATCGACCACCGGCCACTCCGTCTTTCATACGAGTATTAAATGAAGTATATCGTCGTCTCCGGATGACTGGTTTGGTCCGGTAATTAACCGATACTTTGCGTCAAAACTGCCGGTGGTAAATCCCTCATAGGCCCCCTGGAATATTAGTAATGAAGTCGATAAACGCAGCCATCATTGATGCCCTAATGTAGGGTGTTTAGTTTGCAAATGAGCGATACTATCTTTAAACGTCTTTAAACGCAGGCTCAGCAAGTGGTGGTGTGTTGGGGGTGGTGGTGGAGGGAGGGTGGGTATTCTACGATAAGGGGGGAAATTAAGGTTCCAGTTCTTAACTTACGATGGGCAAAGCGTCGTTAACCGGCCAGCTGGGGTACTGACTTAGGCCCCCCAAGGGCTGCATGTTACCACCTGGCTGAACAGATGGCGTGCTTGTGTGTCTTATCGGTGGGGGTAAAACGTGTGTGTGTGTGTGTGTGTGGCAGTGTCTGTGTTACCAATTATGACTTG
Source organism: Panulirus argus (assembly GCA_038088735.1). Taxonomy (NCBI): domain Eukaryota; kingdom Metazoa; phylum Arthropoda; class Malacostraca; order Decapoda; family Palinuridae; genus Panulirus; species Panulirus argus. The sequence goes on from JAYMFT010369557.1 coordinate 3,271, forward strand.
GCCATCATTAGGGATACGACTTGCATGTGAGCCTCCATCAGGGTAGCCAATTATGAACATTCCCGTGGCAGGGAAACCAATTGGACGCAAGTGTCCACCATGGGGGTTACCAGCTGTTATGTTTACCTACGCCAGGGGTACCAACTGTGTCCGATTCTCCCCTAGAGCTGCCAACTGTAAGTGTGTTTACGGCATTTGGTACCAGGATGGTTCATCACCACCTTCCCGTGAGCTGCTAGCAAAGGGATGCCACTTCCACGGTTGCTAATAGCAGTAGGGACTCCGCCGCCACATCTTGTACCCCGAGTGAGCTTACTTGCCCACTGTGTATGCCTTCAGGAGGAACAACAGCTGTGTGCTAGCTAATAGTGCTAGTGACAGTTACACCAATAGACAAACGGTGCTATTAGACATCTGCAGGCCTCCTTCAGAACGGCTAGCGATTGTAGTCTTTTGGCAGCGGAGATAGCTCGGGCAATTACATCCTTCATTTATGGCCAGCTCGAATTCATTATTCTTTATGTACATATACCCAAGCCTACGCCAAGGTACTCATTTATCCACCAGCCGCTAGGGGAGTAGGAACACCTGGATTGTCTGAGAGCAGACTACACTCTCCAGAATTCGGACTCTGGCGAGCCCGCGAATGATTCATAGTTGGGAACGCTAATCGCTACACCACGGAAGCTGTTGTGCCACCACTGACGTACTCCACTCTCTCCCTCTACAAGCTGTTCCTGTTAAAACAGAATTATTATTGCCCTCAACGGGGCTACAGAACTTGACGTGCTAATAGCACTATACTTGCAGAACCGTTATTATCAATATCATTATTCTTTTTATATTATTATTATTATTATTATTATTATTATCATTATTATCATTTTTTGTAGTTTTTTATTAGTCATTATTATTATTATTATTATTATTATTATTATTATTATTATTATTACTGTTATTATCATTAGTACTGTTATTATTATTATTATTATTATTATTATTATTATTATTATTATTATTACTATAGCTGCCGTTTCTCTATTCGCCACTGACAGACGAGCCAAATGTATTACTGCCCATAATAAGGAGGACCGTCACCTCCTGTGACATTGGGAAGAGCTGCAGCTTTTTCCACGTAACACGGGAAGGGCTGAATTGCCTACCAACCCTGTGTACTTCCCTGAGAGGGGCACCACCATACGTTACCTCCAGCAGAGTACTAACACGGTGTTTACCGTCAGTAGGGGGTACCACCGTAGTGTCCAACGCCATCGTTATCACCATTATATTGTTTACAATAATCAGGGGTACCTGTATCATGTTTACCATCATTACATTTACAAATAAACTGTTTACCATCAACGGTTGTAAATATTTGTTTACTACCCAGGGCATCCAGCTTGCTGTTGACTACTGCTAGGGGTACCAACGTACTATCCCTCCAGTACCTGCAGGGGTACCAGTATGCGTTTTCCCTCAGCAGAACACCACTTGGCTCCCTCGACGGTTTACGAAAGGGCTGCCGACTTCGCCTCACAGCGGGGTTGCCCAGATGAACCCCCTGGTCAGCATCTTCCACAACAGCCTCCTGCCTGATTTTCGTCTGGGAAATCCATTAATCATCATCCTTCTCCATTAATGAGTAAAATGCACCTCTTAGAGGACCTCGCTCAAGATAACGACTAGCAAGACACACACGCGCATTCTGTGCAGGATATTTTTTAAAAAGAAAACGAGAAGCAAAGACAATCGTGTGAAGACTGTTTTTATTTACATGTATATTTTTTTCAGCCACTCGGGAAAGAAATGTTCTTGTATAATAACGAAGTGGTGAAAAAGAAAATGCAATAATATCCGAGGGAAAGCTTGTTAAGTTTTGCACGATACCAGCAGGTGCTTTGCGGGTTTTCCCTAGGTATATTACTTAAAGGTCCGGCCCATGGGTAGACTACAGGGTGATAAATCCCCCCAGCCGACACCAGGGGGCTCCCGACGATAACCTTATAACCCTTTATACTTCATCACCGCCCCTGGGGGGAGGTGCATGGGGAGGTCGGGGAGGAGAAGACGAAGGGAGAAAGGTAGTGCTCTGGGATTTATAAAGGAGGTAGGGTGTAGCAGGACGTTGGAGAGAACAGTAGGTTGTGGATTAAGGTAAGGGTTAGGGATGTAGGGAGGAACCGGGTGTGAGGTAGGGTAAGGACTGGCTGGAGGTGGCGTAGGGGGATACACGAGTAAGAAGCTAGAAGGGGTAATGGCACAGAGCCAGGTGCCTTGGACAGGTCGAAAGGAAGGAGGCATCTGCGAAGAGAGAAAGAGTGAGGTTGAACGGTAAGGACTGGCAAGATATCATCCTGTGGAGGACCTGCAGAAAGGGAGATACAAGACGATGGGGAATCCTTTAGGAAACGCGAGCATACGTGAGACGATGAGAGTGGGAGGTGTGGTGGGAGAGGCACTGCTGGGAAGGGGGTCGAAGGGAAGGATAACCGTAAAATGAGAGGTTGAGGAAGAGAGAGTCTGTGCTGGGAGGGTGGCTAATGGGAGAGAGGCCTGCTCGATGTTACACCCCGAGTGAAAAGTCACCTTTGGCGAGGCTGTATCATTGGGAGTCAAAGAGCGTCTCACTCCAAAGGAGTCTACATTTTTGTGCCACTGAAAGTATATATATATATATATATATATATATATATATATATATATATATATATATATATGAGAGGAAGAGATAGTATGCCTGGGGTGCACAGGCCACGCATGCGGGAATGTTGACACACTTATCTTCATTAGGTTCTCCTGCCCTTCCTCTCTCCTTTCTTCCCCAGATCTGTCCCCCTCCTCATCTCGTTCTTTTCCCCCCTCTCCCTGCCTTCCTTCCTCCCTCCCTCTCTTCCCTTCTCCCTCCTCTTGACCTCCATTGGCCTGGGAGACCGACAGTGTGCCCGGAAGGAATCTCAAGAGGTCGAGAACAACATAAAAATTTGATGGTGGCCATTTTGAGTGCGAGGTGACGACGGCAGCCAAGGGCAAAGACCTCAGAGTCGAACCTCCGCAGGACTCGACCAAACGATGAAGGACGACGTGAGTGTCCTCCTGAAGACTTAGTCATCAGATGACTCGTTACCACATTATCACATTATGGTCCACAGACTACAATGATACTGCACTTGCTCTAAAGTTAATCTGTAGATTATATTTAAAAGAATTTGTAGACGCGACGTTGACTTGTCTGCCCGGAATCAAACGTGATAACTTTCCTCTTTGTAGATAATTTACTGTAGGTGAACAACCGACTCTGAAGATAAAGCAAACATTTCTACCCTCCCTGTCTGATAAGATATTCACATTACTGTAAATTGAGATACCGTAAAATGAAGTGAAAATGGGGAGTCGGTTCTCAAAGTTTATTCTGGTACTGGGCTTTCAAAATGACGTTTTAAATTATCCAATCCTTGAAAACGACGTTAGTTTTTCTTTGATTAAACGACCTCCTCTCAGGGTTGAAATTAGATATTCATCTCCCGAAGAGAGAAATGAATACCCTGTTCATATATTTCACGAAAAATGTGAACAGTTATTATCAAGAGTGTGAGGGCTATCATGTTTGTCCACAGGGGGGAAGGCCTCCTATGACCCAGTCGTGAACTCTATTGTTGGCTCTTTTCCGACTGCCTTTTGTAAGGACCTAAAGGTGGCTGGTCCCGAAGACGGGGAGGTCACGACCCTCCCTCGTCAGCACAAGGAGGTGTAATGTACCTGATGTTATTTTGGGTTTATGTTATTTGTGGATCCGTCTGTGGCGGCGTGGCATGTATGCCCAACAGGTTATCCAGCGAAGGCTGTTGTACATGTAGTCGGTGAGAGTCTGGGTTTGGCCGGTGTGAGGCTGTTCTGAGAGCACGTTGAATGGGCAGCTGCGTTGATGGTAGGGGTAGGTTTGTGTGTGGGTGGGAGAGTTTGTGAGTGGATGCGGGAGATATAATGCACGTTTTTGAGTGTATATTCAGCTCTGTGTGAGTCTTTTTTTATGTCCGTATGACCACGTGCAAGCAGACTGCATAATACAGTCGACTCAGACTGGAGTTTGAACTTACGTCTTTTGTATACATCCTGAAGACACCCATGTCTTCTGCAGCCAAGCCCATGTGGCCCGCTCGAAGGGCTATGGCCATACGCGCTCCTCTGGGGCTTTGGTACGCACACGATGCTCATACCTGCTGGGGCCATGAG
>JAYMFT010369557.1:12500-37590 GCA_038088735.1 Panulirus argus
GAGACAGTTTACGAACCACTCATCTCTTGACGGTTACAGGTTGCAAGTTTATAATGGCGTGGACGTTGCAGAACTACAGTTGTTGTTTGTCATTCACGAAGGATTACTGTAGTGGTTATCAACGAGGCTTTGTGGCTTCTCTCTCCTTGCCTTTTGATATAGTTGCCACTGCGGTGTACCTGGGTTGACCGTCATATCTGCTCACGCCCATATCTCTGACTCATCTCTTTTGGTCCCTGCATAATGTTTATGAGGCGGTCGATGAGGGTTCCTAGTTTGGTGTGAGGGTGTTCCTTTGGGAGATGTGAACCAAACTGTTGCCTAAACAGGCCTTGATACCCCAGCATTGTAACTCTCTGCATGAGATCTCCAAACGCTCTGACAGGCTGAAAACCTGTCTGGGACAGAAGTGATATATATATATATATATATATATATATATATATATATATATATATATATATATATATATATGAGAGGCACAGAGAGAGACAGAGAGAGGTGGATAACGTGGTTAAAGAACGCAAACAACAAATGTTGGCTGAATGAAGACTCAGAAGATAACAACATTCAAGGTGTAACTAAACGCAAGTATTTGATATTAAATGTCAAACGTAAACTGCCATGACCTTTGCCCCGGATTTCAGAGTGTCGTCACCTCGCAGCTTTTGAGTTGTATTAGCGTGACGTCAGACATGACCCTTGTAACTAAGGCTTTGAAAATCGTAAATGAAACTCGTAAATGTAAATATCATATTGAGATTCTTTCCTTGCCCCTAACGACTTTGTATATACTTGACGTACATGTACGTGATGTTGTACGTAAGTAACCAGGATTCATACTGAAACATTTATGATTCGAGGATGATATTATTTTCATACGGCCGCTGCTCGCGTAATTGTGACCAATGACAAATATGAGAAGAGAAAATGAACACCGACATGGTCTTGTCGTCTCACGAAAGCCACAGGAGTTTTTTGGTGTCGATCTTATTACGCCAAGGAATGGGTCATGGGTCGTGGTGAGTAAATTAGTAAAATGTGTAACACCAATGTTGAACACTGGCATTGATAAGTATGACGAGCGCGTTGTTGTGAGTGAATGTGGAAAGTATTTTACGTGAGGAAGTAGGAATAGTGGACAGAATGGGTGATTCAGATGCTGCAGGAGTGGGCGACATGAATGTTGAGGCTCTATGCATGAGAGGATGCATATGTTTTAGACATAAGATAATTCATAAGGCCTAGGTCAGTTTAAGAACAGTGTTCATTTTACGATAAATTTGGGTGTGTTCAACAGTATAATCGGCATAAATAACTGTAATGCTCCTGGAGAATTCAAGGATAGATTATGATAAGACCTTTGATTGCTGTACTAAACACTGCAGGACTCAGTACTCTCCCCTGAGGAGTGCCAACAGCGTATCTTTAATTTCACTTGTGTTACTTCCAAACAACGCCGCAGACTTTCTGTTCGTGAGATGACCAAGTATTCAGCACAAAAATCCATTACCAGTGGTTTTTTTTCAGTTCAGTTTACACATTATGATTTGCCTGTTAGCATCTTCAAAGGCAGTTTCCAGGTTAGCGTGTATTTGTGACGTTTGTCTCTAATTAATGTGCTGTTAAGATACTTGTAATAGTTATATACACTTCTGCTGCGTGTAGATCACTTGATTATCAAGTGATTTGTGCTCTCTTTTTCTGTGTAGTAGTGTGTTGAGCACCATCCTCTCAAAGAGTTTTGCACTGGCAGCTCGTCAGGGAGATGGGACGAAAATCATCCTGTTGGCTATGTTATGGTATTGATGCAATGATAATGTTGGTCCATAAAGAAGGTATGTGATACATACATCAGCTCTTATTGTACAACTTTAACAGTAGATTTCCAAGTAACAGACTTGGAAGTCTCTTCACGTCATAAGTGATACCATCATCCCCAGGGGCACTACCTATGGCTCCTAGTAAGGGTTGCATCTAAGTTCATATAGAGATAAGGTAAAATCATTTTCCTTCGGATTTTCTATACAAGATCTCTCGTCTTAGGTAATAGGAAGATTTACCTAGAAATCTGTGATCATTTTGTAATTAGTTCCTTCACCTTTAGCAACGGGTTAGCATGAGATACTTGTCTTTCTTTTTTATTATTGTTGATTTATTAACACTTAGGTACTGGGGAACGTAGATGATATAGAAATGGGAGGAGAGGATATAGAAACTATGAGAAGGGGAAATGGGGGATATAGATACTATAGGAATGGGGGGCGAGAATGTAGGTACTAAAAGGATGGGAAGTGAGAGATGCAGATACTGAGAAGAGAAAGTGAGGAAGACCTTGTCATTTCCTTCAGTGTATCATAGGGATGATAGGACCTGCCCTATCTCTTTGGTTACACTGTACATGTTGGTGTCTCGTGTTGGCTGGAAGTGACTGGTAATGTTAAGTGGCCTATAGGAACTGTAAATACTTAAGAATGAGAACAGGCTGCTGAGAAATTACAAAGTTGCTCCGGTAGATTCAAGTGTTGTAGAACTATATAGTGATAATTAGTGGTATTGACGATAATGGAAGTTATTACTCATGATTGTAAGTTACAGTCATGGTGGTTAGTGTTCTTATTTATAAGTGGTTATGAAAACGTTGATGAAACAGAGATGCCGTGATTGTGATTATACTTGCATTTATAACTATCAATATTATCAAGTGATAAAGAAAGGCAGTGAAGCATCGACAAGAATTCCTGATACAAATGGGTATGTGTTTCGAAGAAAAATCTGCAACCGACCATAACTTCTGCTCGCCAGAATGAATTGAGAACGCCAGGAGATACCCAGAACCTGCAGCTACGATCTGTAATTTGTAAGTAACAAAAACTCTCGATAAATGATCAGTCTCGTTAGCAACAAATTTATTCTATGACAGTGGCAGTCCAGCGGGGCACGGCCAGCGCCACTGGCCATTGGGTGGTGCTGAGAGGAACTAGACTAGTGGTGATTAGCGTAATGATGGGTTATAACGCGAGATGATGGCTGGCGATGAAGGTGTTGGTGTGACGCACCCCGACTGGTGTGATGGATTGCGGAGCGCGCGGGAGGAGAATCGCTAACGATGATGTGTGCCTCGGACGGTGAACACCGACGATACTTACAAAAAAGCAGCTCTGTAGTTCTTTTGGTATCAGTACGGACCCGAGGTAGCGGTGACTAAAGGGGGTACTATCAGGGCGGCGTTTGTGGAGCGTGGTGGATGTTACCGATGACAGTGCATTGCAATGGCCACCAAGTTCAACTGGCTTCGCATGTTAATAAGCATCAAGCAAAAAACGAAATCTTACGTTTTCATTAAGTCCACACTCTAACAACGTCATTAATTCGTTCCGTTGGGTTGATGGTATTTTTTATCATATACCACCTCGTACGCTAAACTTAAACAGCGTATTCCTTTACTAAATAGAATGCTAAACGTATTTTGCATTTTTAATCATAGGCCTCATAGCCTAGTCCTTATTCCCATGTACTTTTGTATCGTGGGCTTAATAATCTAGCCACAGTGACATCCGTGTACCTATTATTTCTTCATATATGATGTACATTTGATCATCTCATTTCACACTTTCACTTTTTACGCTAATATCTATCTTCTCGTAAGCACATCTTCATCTGTGTTACCCTCTCATCATAGTATATGAAGAGCACATTTAAGTGATCACTTATCATCCAGATATCATTTTCATCAGAGTTCATCTCTCTCTCTCTCTCTCTCTCTCTCTCCTTCGTCTTTAAGAGCCACAGTAATTACAACTGGTTCTGCCTGAGGTCCCGAACGTGTTCCTGTTCTTCCTGGAGAAAAAGGTGTCGATCCTCCGGGCAGGAAGGGAGATGCCATCGAGTGCCCGCCCCCTGGCTGACGCCTCCCTTAATGACTAAACTGGAATCTGCCGCTTAGTTCCTTGAGCCGGATGGTACAGCCCTCGAGCACGACGGTACAGACCCCGAGCACGACGGTACAGACCTCGAGCACGACGGTACAGCCTTTGAGCACGACGGTACAGACCTCGAGCACGACGGTACAGACCCCGAGCACGACGGTACAGACCTCGAGCACGACGCTACAGCCTTTGAGCGCGACGGTACAGTCCTTGAGCAGTAACGGGACAATCCTTAAGCGCGATTTCAGTACCCGTATTAAGCACGACGGTACAATCCTCGAGCACGACGGTACAACCCTTGAGCGCGACGGTGCCTCCCCGTAGCACGACGAGACGACTCTTGAACGCGGCAGTACGACCCTGGAGCACGACGAGGCAACCCCTTGATCACGACGGTACGACTTTTGGGTACGTTCATCGTACCATCATCACGGACAGCCAGGCTATCGCACCCAGGTACCGTACCGTCGTACAAATGATTGTACCCTTTTACTCCAGGTAGCCAAGCTAAGCCAGTCTGTACTCCTTCGAGGTTAATTTGTAAACTGTGCGTAATCTTTTTTGTTTTTTACCTCAATATTGTTGTATTTTTATTCTTCTGTTAATTAAATGTTATTAAAAACCCACCCTGGGTGATCCCAGTAATTATACGAAGCAAATTGATGTCCTCGGCTCTGTATCGTAAGGTGCGTCTTGAGAGAACTTGTTCTGGGTCACATCAGAGCCTCTCATTATGCCCGACTGGATAATAATAATCATTTATGGTGAGTGGCGTTGCAAGTGCATTTAACTCTTGAGCTGCAGGTGGGCAGTACTGTTCTGCACTACAGGGATTTAGGGTGGGACAGGAATTTGGGGGTAAGTTCATGGACGTGACGTGGGGGTGAGTGGTACTTTAGTGCAGTCTGGGGAGGTGTAAGTGGGCGAGTTACTCTGGGGTCAGCTTAAAGAGACATTGCTGTGGCACGCTTTACGTGGGGAATGCTGTGGTTCAGTTTAGGGGCAAGAGGAAGTACTGTGGCGCATTGTAGGGGCGGGATGGGCGTGGGAGTAATGTCCTGTGGTATAGGGTTGGATGGGCAGTGAGTGGTTCTCAGGCGTCATTTCAGGACCTCCGCAACCACACCTGCCTGAAGTGACCTCTCCTCAACTACATCAAGACTCCGAGCCCAACACCCCACCCCCAGGAACATGCGACTTGGCGCTCTTTAAGCCCTCAGAGTCGACCCAGAGGCTGTGGGGACAACGGCCACTTGTCTGCTCTCAAAGGTACACTCCGAGGTCACAGGTTGCGAGTCCCGACCGTGTGTTTGTGTGTGTGTGTTATCTCTATGGACTCATCTTGAGCGGGCGGCGTGTAGCGATCCCTCACTTTCGTACTCATCTCTGTTACTTGTTGATCTTGGGCTTTGATATTCATTCCTGCACAATGTGGAACCTCCCCTTCCCTCCCCCCACCCATCCCTTCGTGAATAATTACACCTCGTGGCCTCGGTGTGACATACTTACTCCCCCTCTCCCACCTCCTGGACCTGAGTGCGTCCAGCCACGCCCTTGGGTTTACCCAGCCAGCTGGGACCGGCCGCTGGCTGGAATGATGATGTCTAATCTGTGTTAAATACTCCTCTCCCCAGTGCAGAGTTGAGTGTCCTCTTTTGCCCCAGCTGCATTCGCTGGATGTCCTCAGATGTATATGTATCATTTGTGTCTTGAGCTGTATCCGGTGTTTTCCTATCTGTATTCACTGTGTTTCCCGAAACACACCTATTGTGTGTCTTGAAATACACCCAGTACATATCCAAAACAGTGTTGCTAAGTTTTGAAGAGAACTCATGTTAGTACTTCAGCTAGACCCTCTCCATTGTACCCTTCCGTTCCTCGTCTGTTCTTCGTCTCTCCACCCAGAGCTGCTTTCCTCCACACCCCCTGGCCTCCTCCACCACCAGCACCCGTGACAGGCAACAGTTTAAGACCTTCCCTGTGCCGCAGGTACGCCTCTAGTAGCTCGAGGACGACCTGGGAGCGACCCGAACTACGGGGGCCATAGGGCAACGCCGATGCCTATCTCCGTGTTCCGTAATCATCCGGGCTCTTGCAGCATGCAGGTCTCCTCCCCCGATCGTAAACATGGCCTGGCTACCAAAAACCTCATTCATTCCTTAGTTATTGGGAGATATTTCTCTCCATTTTTACTGCTGCCGTGATGGAATTATAGCCATGGGCTGTTGTTAGCCAGGCGGTAGTACGTGCGCGTAGGCCATCCCCGTGTTAATTGTTAAATATGGGTTATCTTGCGGATGTTCGCGTGAAATATTTGACTCTTTCATGGCAAAGGGGAAGAGTTCGCTTCAGGACCATTCAGAGGTGTATTATCTTGTGGGGTCAGCGTGTATGTTCTAAAGGGAAGATGTGTTTTGAGAGGCAAGAAGTGGATTGTATAGTGTGTGTGTGTGTGTGTGTGTACATGAACTTGCCCGCAATTTTGCTGTTGCAATTGTTGTTAATGTTGTTTCTGCTGTTCCTCCTGCTGTTGTTGCTGCATCTGCTGCTGTTGGTGGTGGTGGAGCTGCTGTTGCTTGTGCTGCTCTTGCCCTTGATGGTGCTGCAAGCACTGTATACCCGTCAGAAGGTATATATAAAGGCTGCAGCGTCGCCTCCGCTCTTCAGTAGGTAGCTCTTTTCCTTCCACCACCTCCACACCGGTAGCTGTGTCTTCTCGACCCTACCAGCTACAGCAAGTTGGTTCTCGACCCTTCCAACCACAGCAAATTGGTTCTCGACCCTCCCAACCACAGCAAGTTGGATCTCGACCCTGCCAACCACAGCAAATTGGTTCTCGACCCTCCCAACCACAGCGAGTTGGTTTCTCTCTCCCTCTCATCCCAGCAGGTCGAACCTCCCCTCTTCCCTGAAGATAACAGGACGTCCTTTGGCTTCTCTCGTAGTAAAAGCCCTCAGCCTCCTGCCGTCTCCGACAACTGGGTCCTCTTCCTCCGTCAGGAAGCTCCGAGTCTGCTCTTTGCTCCTGAGTAGGTGGGTCTCCTCCCCCAACTGCCTCTTTCCCCCAGCAGATGCATCCTTCCCTCCAATCTCCTCCTCCCTCTCCCACGGAGACGGTCCAGCCCCTCGCCCTCCACCCAGTGTGAGCACGTGCACCGTCAGCCCTCCGAGGAAAGCCATTTTTCCCCGCTGCATAATCCCTCATCACCCATTAATTTACTCTTCTGGGAACCGCCTCCCCCGCGCTGCTTCTCCTAATGGGCATCGGCCGCTGCGTAAATGGACCACGGGCTGAGGTCACCTATGACGCTTAATGGAAAACTCAGCCCCCCACACACACAGCTCGTAGTAATCCAGATAAAGCAGCCCTTTATGATGCCTACAGGAATGATTCGTTTATTTGGGACCATGGGTCCTCGTGTTCTTTTCGTTCCCTCGATTAATTATCGCTCTTCCATGTCTTTGAATATGAGACTTGTCCAGTTTTTCATTTCAATCTCTTGAAGTCTCTCGTGTCCATATTGTCCAGTATGGCTTAACTAATGCATCTGTGGAGTGCTGTTGATATTCTCATTTGACCTCTACTCTTCTATTATTTTCTGTATATACTACATCTTTTCTACCTCGCTTTACTCTTCCTTCAGTTCACTTCATATCCTCTTTTATTCTCTCCTCCTTTCTCCTGTTTTCCCCCTCACGTTGTATCTTCTTTTGGAAATTTACGATTCCATTAGCCTCACTGATCAGTCTTTCTTCTTCACCATCTAGATTACTGGCCTTCCCTTGCCTCTCTCCCCTCTTCATTCCTCTTCTTTCCTGGACCTTCTCGTTCTCCCACAAGCTTTCTTCATCCACCTGATTATTTCTTTGCCTCCATTTCCTCTCGCATCACTCCAGTCCTCCATTCTTTCACCATTCCATGTTTTGCCATCTGTTTTTTACGACAGGTATATCTTTACTCTCGAGTGTTTACTCATTTTCTCCATCGCTAACCTTCTGACACACCTCCACTCGTGCCGTGCCCCACTTCTCTACCCTCCTCCTCACTTTAGCGGCGTGTGCTGGTGAGGTAGCGGTTCCTCTCTGCAGGAACCAGGTTCCTCCCTCCTGCCGGCGACTATTAACATCACCAGGTCCCGGTCGGCTCCTCCCGGGAGCGCTCGATGGTATCTGAAGGACCATTGGCAGCAACATATTGCAATTAGCTGCCGCCTGCACACCGAACTCCAAGGGAGGGAGACTTGTGGCGACCTTTTTGCTGCCATTTTTTGAAATATAATTTTTCTAAGACGGGCCGTCGCTGGTGGCTGGAGCCACGTTATTTTTTATCTCGATAAGAGGCTTTTTTTCCGAGGTTATTATGCACACAAAGGCAAAAGTCCAGCAGATGGGTATATACCGTGGTAATTCAAAACAAATGACCCGGTGGGGAAGTGATGATATAATTCATCGTTCGATTGTTGACAGGGCTCCTCCCTGCGGGCCAGATAGAAATCATCAGTATAATTTTTTTCTTTTCCTCCTGACGCGGGGGACCAGGTATTTAAGAAGCTGGTCGGGAAGGCCCCTATCTATGAAGGGCCACGTCCACCCCCGGCGGGTCCCGTCAGGCGAGGTCTTTTAAGTGTGGCTTATCTGGCGTCTCTCTCTCTATTGAAGCTAATGAAAGACCCAGCTCTCAGCTGTACTGAGTGTCGACTTGCTGCTCCACGCTAAATGGCCAGTTTGGCTTCCACGCAACGCCACAGATGATGTCCGCCACAAGAGAAAATGAAGTCGAAGACAAAAGAATGAGAGCGTAAATGATGATGGTCCAAGACGCTTCTGCAGGAGATTGAACGGTATTAATCTGACGGTAAAGGTTTCGACAAGGGACGGAGATCAACAATAGACTCAACACAGTGGGTGTAGAAAATGTGAATGAGAGTTTAGTAAATACAGCAATGAAAAGGGAATTGTTATTCTAAGACCATGAACGTAAAGAAATGAGCCTTGCAACGTAAACACGAAACCGGGGAATGGATTATGATTCGGTCATGATTTCATGATACCGTAAAAATGTGTGGAGACGAATGCGATTGAGAAGGGGAACGTCAGCAGGATATAGCGACTTAAAGAAGCGAAATGGCAAAAAGTACAAGATACGTGCGATGTAGTATGAAGGGCATGTGAAGTGGTTAGGGAAAACCATGGAACTAGTCTGTAGGTGTTTCCAGTGGGCATTGTACATGAAAGGTAGAGAGTGCATGTGAGCAAATAAGGCTATTGTTTCAGTTTATTCCTGACGCTACCTCGCCAACTCGGGAAAATGCAAACAGATATGAATAGAGAAAAATAATGCTAACATACAGACGGTAGTATATACGAGAGACGCATTGATGATAGTAACTTTCTTTCTCTGATTTGATGTACTGAGTTGACTTACCGTCTCAGATGAGTACCTCGGTTGACAGTGGTCCGGTCAAACAAGCGGAGGAGACCTGTCGCAGCAGACGGACCACCGCACGCCCAAAGAGGGTCATGTGAATGTCGAGAATCCGTGAAATTTTCTTTTAATTGGTGTCAGTTTGCGTCGCCGCCGCTCCCATGCATTCTCCCTAATGCGAGACGCAACACTCGTGTCGAAAGATTCCGACGAGAAATCTGGATTCGTAATTAGCGAGGCGAGGTAATTGGTCGTTACGCTTTTGATGCCAGGCCGAACTAAACCCCCGACGATGAGAGGGGGGGGGGGAAAAGAGGACAGACGAAAAGTATCACAGACGATAATGTCCTCCATTAGGGCAGGCGGCCATGTTGAGAACCTTGTGGTGCAGGACAATTGATACGACGTTTAATGCCTCCCCAGTAATTTATACGATGATTATTTGAATCAGAAAATTTGCCTGGATCAATTCGAAAGTGTTCGCTTTTAATTCTTTAGCATTTTAAAATTCTTAGTCTGTTTTATGCCATCCGTTTGAAAATGGTCATGTTTTCATCTTCTCTCTCTCTCTCTGTGCCTGCTTTTCGCCAACCATCTACGTTGGTTCGTCTCGTCTTCCTTTTTCTTTCACCTTGACTCAACCATTCCAAGTGACTCGCGTCCGTCTTCCCCCATCGCATCATCACTTGTTTATCGAATTCGGATCGTATTTGCCTCTGGCTAACCAGGTGAAATTGGATGGTTTTGTCCACACCTACGCGTGAGAGTTACTGTTTTATTTCATTTTTTGGTCCGCATCCTATTCATACGTTCTTGAATTTGAGACAATGATTGTGTAGTTCCCTCATCGCAACCTCACCCCCTACGCGAAATCTTACCCCAAATGTTTCTCCTTGGCTAGCCAGCCACCCTGAAATCCTTCTACAGGAGCTTCTCTTGAGTTAATCATATGATTTAGCACCGTAATGATAAAGGTGTTCAGGTGAAGTTGTTATCTAGTGATTCACGCTGTCATCACAGGCAGAGTTCGTAGCACTATTTTGACCCTTGTTCTCACATTTTCTCCGTCCGTTCGTCTCTTTATCTATCCGTCCATTCATCACCCTTTTGTTCGTTCTGTCCACCCGTTCGTCTGTCTATCTGTCTATACACTCATAAGACAAGGCAGAGATAGCTTGAGGCGGATTGACATGCCGGGCTGAAACAGCAGAGTCAGCACGAAGCGTTTCGAAGCAGCGTAAAGAGGGAGGGTAGCCATGAAGCGGGCCGGGACAGCATGAAGCGGTTCAGGACAGCATTGATTGCGCTGGGACATCATGAAGCGGGCCAGGACAGCGTGGAACGGGCATAGAACAGCATGAAGCGGGCTGGAACAGCATCAGAGGAGCTTGGGCAAGGACCACCAGTGTGAGCCTCGCCCCACCTGGTAGTCCGGTATTGACAGTGAAATATACTGGTGACTGGCCCAGACTCTCACCCGGGGCTAAGTTGGCAGCGATTGGTTGTTTCTCTCTCTCTCCCTCTCCCTCTCTCTCTCTCTCTCTCTCTCTCTCTCTCTCTCTCTCTCTCTCTCTCTCTCTCCTTAGCAAGCAAGGCATGCGGTGAGCGCTACGCGCTAACCCTGCCACTATGGCGAAATCTCTACCTGGTGGTTACTCGTACGTAAACCGATTTTGCCTTTGTGGTCATTTTAATGCCTGTCTCGTTCATGAATATTTACTGTTTTCTGACGTCGAAGGCTCCATTTACAGACAAAAGTCCCCAGCGAGACAAAGCTTTAAAAAACAGCAATACGAAAAGTTTTAAATACGTGTAGAGAATTGAGACAAGGGGAAAAATTGTAAGAGTTCTGGAGGAAATTGAAAAACCTGCTTTTTAGAAATGACTTGGTCGTAATTGTTAGTGAAGACGTGAGTGTAAAGAATTGTGAAGTTCAGCAGAGTGCGGAGGGAAATGAATTTCTGCAACGCCTCATCCCTGCGTCGACATCGGTCGCGCATTAACCGTGTGACGCAGTGGCATTCCAACTATTCCATGGTGTGGGAGCACGAGTAGCCAGTTCTCGGCAGCAGAGCCCGGAGTAATATCCGTAGGATAGAAAAAGAGAACCAACCCTGCAGTCTAAGTTCTCAGGACTCTATATTCCCATACTCTGTCAAGTAAATATGTTGCACTAGAGCCTCTCGAAGTTATACTGATGTGATATCTCTTGTGTATTCGATTCATTTTATGGATAAGAAGCTTCTATAAAAAGTGGAAAACAGTTTGCTCTCATATGAACCAAACAGGAGACAAGTAGAGACTGAGAAATGCAGGCGATTTGGTAGACATACACGATCAGGCAAGGAGACAGACTCAGACGCAGAAACAATTGTTGGACGCAATGAATTTATCGCCACATACTCTTTCCCTCTGCCCACTGTCTGGTGACCCAGCCAGCCTTGACGGAGGTCCTGCTGTCTCGGCATATCTAAACTTTTTCGTGTCTCCGTTGATATTGTGTACCTTAATTTCTCATATGTTCTTTTTCTTTCTTGATTATTATCCCCGTTTTCTTTCGTGCGTCCAACACCTTTGCAGTGTAATACTTCATATAGTTTAATCTTGTTTTTTTAACTTTTCATATATTTTTCTTCCTCGATTATCCACGTTTCCTCTAATACATCTTTTACCTCCGATGTGTATTGCTTGATCTCATAATTCGATCGTCTTTATTTAACGTATGTTTGAGACGATGTGGAATCATAGATGCTTTTCACTCTCTTTCTTGCCAGTATATTAGGACTGATACTGTTGTATATCATTTTCCTTATATACAAATTGTGTTCATCACACAAGCATTTACGAGGACAAGGATAAAGACTGTTGTATGAAAGTTATACTTGTTACATACTACATATTGTTGTATGTAGTGGGGTATGGAGTGGAAGTAAACAGCAGTGCATCCGTTAACTCGTTGGGCAAAGCATTCTTCACGTATTAGCTTCCAGGCCACAACACAGCTGCAGACTACCCAGATGGAAGACAAACAGATATCGGGAGCCGTTGTGACCCGTGCATTGGACACCATGCTTAAGACTTCGGAAACAACGGAGTTATATTATTCCACTATTCCCAGAGAAGCAAAGAAAGACTGTCTTTTCATGCTTTCATCTTTCCTTGTGTTTTTTTCAAGGCGAATGAAATTAGTGGCTCTTTTTTCATATATATGAATCTGCGGGCCCAGACGCCCCGCCGTTCCAACATGGCATCTCAGGCGAATAAATATTTTACCCTCCGTGCCGGCGTACACATTCAGACACTCTCAGGCCAGCCAGGTATCACCAGAACTGAGGCGTTATCTGGAATGTAAAGTGTCGTCTGAGGCTGAGCTCCTGCCGGACGTTATTACCAGGCAGGGAGGTCCTCCTCCCCTCAGCAGGAGGGAGGCTTGGACAGTGGGAGGGCGGCTCAGGGGCGCGCAGGATGCGAGGGACGACACGTAAAGTTTACTTCTTCGTTGACTTATAAAACTAGGAAGGAATTTCTCGCGGCAGCTCCTCGGGCGCGCAATGGCGACAGTGGTCGCTAGGATCTGACGGAGAGAGGACGGGGAATAACTTTAGATATCTAGGTGTAAAATGTCCAGAAAAGTGTCTCCATTAGATTGCGTGTGGGCCTATGAGTGTGGTCGGTAGGGGCTGTAGATCATGGAAGGTCTTGAAAGATTGAGCTGTGCCCTTGTGTGTGACAGAGCCGTGTCTCCCCATCATTTAACCGCATTAAGAGCGACCCTCCGGTGCTGTTAAGTTCAGGGCACCGTGAAGCGTGCAGTTTTTGTTTTACTGATCGTAATCCGCAAGACGTTCCTCTAGGCAGCGGTAGCGCCTCTGGCTTACAAGCGGCAGAAGATTGACTTCGCATCTGTTAACGAGGGGGAAACGTTAAGTAAATTTCCACTTTTTTTTCTCTGTCTACTTGGCAGTCCCGCGTTGGCAAACGATTGTTAGTGGGGTGCGTTAGTTAGTTTGACAAAAAGAAAAAAAGAATTAGATGGCGAAGCAGATACATCCCTTGCTGATCTGCAAATCTCGAAGACAAACGTATATATATATAATAGCCTTTCCCGTTTTAGTGAGGCAGCCTCAAGAAAAGACGAACAATGGCTTCATTGGCATACATCCAGTTCAACCTGTGTATGCATATTTAAGCCGAAACCACACACTCAACCATCCACAGCCACAAGCCCCCACAGACTGTTCTCAAGTCTGCCTTGGCCTCTTCATGTGCCTTGATTGGGTCCCTCAACAGCACTCCCTCCCCGCCCTCCCCTCTCCCTCCATGCAGCCACATAGCTCCAAGTTCCGTCTACCAAACCGTACGCCTGTCACCCTCCTGAAAGTTCTAGCCCCGATACCCCAAAGCCTTCTTTGCTCCATCCTCTCTCTCTCTCTCCCTCTCTCTCTCTCTCTCTCTCTCTCTCTCTCTCTCTCTCTCTCTCTCTCTCTTCTCTCCTCCTCTCTTTAATGCCTAAAACCACTGTTACCGTTTTAGCCCACACTGGTTGACCCTCTCGTTCAGACTACGCTTACTACGACCACACCTCTTCTCTGACAGTGTCAATCCACCTCACGCCATATACCGTCCTCCAGAGTTCCAGTACACACGTCCTCTTAAGTTTCCTCTGCATTCCAGGCCCCCCCAAAAAAAGGAGAAATCAGAGCACTGCTGAGACTTGCGTTCCTTCAGACATGCAAATCTTTTGCCTCTGCTGCAGCTGACTTTTCCTTTCACACTTTCCTTGACATTTCCAAGACCCTAAAACCCAGTGATGGCCAACCTGTGACCCACTAAGGATTCTTTAGTGTTTAAATGAACACTTCTCTTTTGTTCTTGATGTTTCAAGTTCTTGAAGTTCTGTTGTAGAGACTGTTTTACATTCTCTACAACTCGTGATGAAATATTAGTCCCGTATTGAATATATTTAAGCTGAGTGCATTTGTCTAATTTCTCTCTCTTGGCCCGCTGAAAGGAAGAGGGCTACTCTTGAGGCTCATACACTACCCTAGTTTGCCCATTCTCTGACTTGACCCCTGACCCAACCTGTCACTTACTTGAGCCCGTGCGTTAGTATCCGCTACCACTTCCACCCCCAGGTACCTAAAGCCCTCCTCTTCCTCATGTCTTCCTCGTTAAAACTTGTACCTAAATCATTCTGTTTCAGCCCCCTGGTGCACCTCATTCATTATCATAGGTGAGTCTGAGTAATGATGATAATAATGATAACAGTAATGATAATGATAAGAATGGTAATAATGATAATAATGATAATAATGATAATAATAATAATGATAGTAGCAGTAATAATAATGATGACAATTTTGATAGAAATGATAGTTATAATAATGATAATGTCTATGAATGAAAAATAGTGATGAATAGATTAAAAAAAGACTAACTTTTTGCCCGCCTAATTGTGTCGTCTACGGAATGAACATCTGGAGTCCATAAGAACACGTGGTGAATACGGCTGTCGTTGAGACAGACGAGCGTCGTGTGTCGTCGTGGACTTAGCGCACGAAGACTCGTATCAAGGTGAGGTGGACTCGCCTCCGGGGTCTGCCGTGTCAACAGCCTCTCTCTCGCCCCCTTTCGCCCCGCCCCCGGCTCGCTTGCTTCATTAACCATCAGCCAACATTATCTGATGACGGCGATGACCGCTCGATTTTTCAACGACACTTGCATCCCGGTCCACCCACTGCCCACCCACCTACCCATTCACTCACTGCCCACCTACCCACCCATTCACCCACTGCCCACCTACCCACCCATCCATCCACCTTTCCTTCCTGCCTTCCCACCCACCCGACCACCCTCTCCCTCAACACAAATTTGATGGCTTCGTACATACGCTCGTATGAAATTTGTTTTCGTGTTGTGTAATCATCAATATTTTTTATAAGACAGAGGAGAAGCCCACTGACGTTTCCTTTCATATGGTGGGTCAGTGGGTCTTGGGTTGAGGCTTATGCCTGTAGTGGTGCCGATAAGATCAGGCAGAGTCTTATACCGAGGATGAAAATATTTTTGGATCTAATGTACGTATCTCGATATTTCTAGTTTAGTCTTTGCCAAACTGGTTATATATATATATTTTTTTCACTTCAAAGAAACATATATTATTTAGTAATAAGCTGTTAGTTGGATCATAAACATAACTTCGTAAAACTGGTTTTCAGTTATGCAAGTTTCTTCTGATTTTATATAATTTTTCATAAAGATTTATCTGATATATACGTTCTTTTGTAACTAACTCGATAGACCACCGCTCAGTGGGCTTCAGGTTCCCAGGCCTCACTTGGAATATGGCTAACACGCGTTGTTTACATAGCCAGCACGGGTCTTCTACCATGCCCCGCAAGACTGAATTGAAACCTCCTCTTGTCGACTCGCCTATCATCAATATGTAGCGTCGGAAGAACCTCTGAAGTATGTGAATACACTAACAAGATTAGTGCATTTCAGTTCATCTACATGCAGGTAGACCCCAGTTATGAGGAATTTCATCTCTAGAGGCATAAATTAAGGCTAGTTCATCATTTTATCATTCATTCCTCGCCCAGAATATGAGGGAATCTTGAGATATGTACTCTCAACGCTGGTTTGGATAATCTTATTATACATGTGTTATACATCCGGCACATAGTCATATTATGCTCACGTTGTGACCTATCTTAGACTGAGCTTCATATTCCAGGGGGAGTCTTTTTTCCTCCTGCTGGTCATGAATATACGATATGTACATTCTATAAGCAGAATCATTCGCGTGTACGTGACTTGTAAAATCATTGAATTCAGAGACTACTCCTGCCACGCGTGGACACAGTCTCCTACTTCATGATGTTTTGCTTTAGATGCCTTACAAACTTTGCCTGCTTTCAATGCTTCATTCCTCGTCTGACTGTTTATGTCATTTAGCCATGGTGGTCTAGTTCCTGGCTCTTCATGTGCACCTCTGTCGTCTTTTGCACCTCAACTCACAAGATGAGGGTTGGAGTGCGCAATAAATTCTTTGCGTTTTACATATAAATCAGTAATGCAATTTACGTACGTATACTTTGGTAAACACATTTTTAATCCAGCCACAATATACCATGACATCCGAAGTTTCTGAGTCACTTGTATAGTCCATGGCTCCCACCCGGCCTCGTAGTCCCTCTATGTTGACCTTTGTAGACTAACACTCTGACCTACGACCCATGCCGGCAGATCCGCCACCAACCCTCCCGTCCATACTACTCAAAGCCAACTTTTTTACCGTGCCATCTACGGCAGCTAACCTCCTCGACACACCGTCATCACCTTTCCCGTCGGCTGGAGGTCTGGGTGGCAGAGAGTTTGATATCCCTGCTCGGAAGACTAGGTTTCTCCTGATTTACTGCTCAGTGACGAGGGTCAAGTCGTAGAACCCTTGACTTGAGTCGCTTCTGGAGTCTTACGTCCATGGCTGAAGTAACCAAGACATCTTAAGACATCATTTATTCAGTTTTCCTCGACTGCATGATAACTAAAAAGGAAAATAAGATTATCTAGTTTTACAACATGGCATACTGGTTAACTCTTGACTTGTCCTATTGCTGTCTAGATTGCTTGTATTTATTCTTTTTTCTCCAGGGGGTTGAAGGATAGAGAGGGTATTACCAGTGTGGAATGTAGACGTACCTCATCTGCTCAGGACTTGGTATTCAGCTGTGACTGTGGGTCCGAAGGCTTATACTACTCCAGACGAAGACGAGAATGAAATCTAGCGCGAGGGGAATTGCATAGATGAATTCAAATGTAGAAAAAGAGAAAGGCTGTCTATGAATGTATGTCTTCATTACGCACTATGTATGAATAGCTTCTGTGGATTAGAAAATTCACATGAAGGAGTACAAGACGAAGAAGCAGTGATGGACGACATGTCTGGTCGCCACAGAGCCTAGCCACCGTGCCATTCCTCATCTCGTCACCAGCGCTCCACCCTCTGCCACCCCTCCTGTGGCGATAATGTAAAGATACACGTGCATCCCGTTGCCGGCCTTATCTGTTATCAGCAGACAGGATCGTAGGCCAGCGGTCCTGCGGCTCTGTCAGGCGTCTGTCCAGGGAAGAATCTGACGGTAATCCTGAAGAATGTAAGGACAGTGGAGGGGGCTGGGCCATGTCCTTGTAGGATGACGATGGCTCAAATTTCCGTTGCTGATAGGTGGTTGTAGAATTAGGTTGTTGGTAAAAGCAGGGAAGGAGGGAGGGTGTTTTGTTATTGTAGTTAGGATCGCTTGATAGACTGATGGAGAAGCTTACCAAATTGTTAATGTCGAGGTTAATACGTTTTATCTATTTATAGTTAATCTAGGACCAATTTCTATGAGAGTCCTGGTGTTATCCAGGATCTTTCTAAAGACTCCTGCAGTCCTAGGGTGCCCGACTTCCAGTAGCAGGGAAATTTAGACTCCTTTGGAGTGAGAAGTTCTTTGACGAGACTGTACTCCCAAGTGATTCAGCCTCGCCAAAGGTGACTTTTCACCCGCGGTGTCACCTCGTGCAGGCGGAGACCGGTAACACCTTAAATTGTTTTTAAAGTTGGGATTAACTTCTTTGGTCGGAGGAAGCAGCTGCAAATTATTGTCTGTCTAAGGATGGTGTTCCTCTACTGCCAGGGATTGATGCGTGTTACCTCAGCGGTAAAGGCAGAGTGTGTTAAGTTGTAGCTGTGGTTCAGTTGTATGTTAGTTACTGATGTTTCATCAGCTGTCTGCGCGTGACCCCCCGGTCCACAAGACTTGTAACAGAAAGGCACGCGCGTGGCTGCTGCTTCACACAGTTTCTCTGTGGACACCAGGCCACTCGAGGATTGATCATAATGATGCCTTTTTCCTTCCCTCGAGCTGTTTAAGCTGTGGAATATATATATATACTCTCTCTCTCTCTCTCTCTCTCTCAACTTTCATCCATTTAGTGTCAGGTCTACAATTCCTACATGCTTTTTTTCCCTCTTTAATCTCTCCGGAGATGACCTTTGATCGGGATGTGTGTTTCGCGCGTGCCATAAAGTACACAAAGATATTCGTCGTTTGTTTGTGGAGATAAAAAAGGAGAAATCAGTAGCGAAGGATTGTGTTGCCACAGAGTACGAGAGCAGAAAACTGTATGTGGGTGAAATTAAAGCTACATAACCGCTCGAGAATAGTAAGTGGGATTATGAACCATGGCGAGATGGAGCAGTGACAGTGAGGTTACACGTGTTCGATTATTTGGGGCAGTGTCAACGAGGATGGATAGAGGCATTAAGACATTTCTTGAGGAGCGTCGAAAGTCTTTTCCGGGAGCAGTGAAAGGAAGATGTCGCAGCTGCTTGGTTCAGAAAGGTTTGCCTGGAGGTGTTTCAAACATGGTTGATACCAGTGAGACGGCTGGTAGACTGCAGGCAGAATGTCTGGTAGACTGCAGGCAGAATGTCTGGTAGACTGCAGGCAGAATGTCTGGTAGACTGCAGGCAGAACAGCTGGTAGACTCCAAACAGAACGGTTGGTAGACTGCAGGCAGAACGGCGGGCAGGCGGCAGACAGGATATCTGATAGACTTCGGGCAAAATTTGTGGTACACTGCAGTAGCCAGTTGAGAACTGTAGTTTGCATATCTTGCACAGAGGAACAAAGAACTCTGAGGAAGATGAGGCGCCCGTTGAGGGAGTAGTTGATGAAGAACCAACAATATGAGGCACTCAGGGAGGTTTGGGGCGTCTTGAGAGAGTACATGCGGGAGGAATGACCATCCAGAGCTTGGCTAAGTGAAGGAGGAGGAAGTAACCTAAAGAAGATGAGAGAGAAAAATAAGCAGGGGAGGGGAAAGCGACGGAAGAGGTGTAGGGGAGGCGTGTTACGTCCAGATCCTGTCGCCTGGACAAGGAGGCGCAACATATCTCAAGGAATGGGAGGCTGACACTCTGTGCTTCTGAAGTTTCAGGTTTGGACGTCAAATGATCAGTTGGAAAACCTATCTCGCATGTTCACTGGACATGCCTGAAATTTGATGCTATCATTGACCACCCCCTGCGCACGACGATTCGACCTTTGGTCTTCGAAGGGGTCAGGTCAAAGGCCAAATCTTCATACACTCAGAGATCGTACCGTCGTGTTCAAGTATCATACGGTCGTGTTCATGAACTTAATCCGGTCTCATTATCCTGAGAGAAATTATATACTCGCTGGACATGTATATGTTCATGATATATATATACAAATAAGTCGCAGATTTACGTATGTATCCAATATATTGCTGTGTATGCTACTGAAAATGTATATATTTATTCATCTATCATTTACGTGCACATTTGGAGTGTACAGGATGATGTACGTGTCGGTGTTCGAGTGCTTGAACACCACTTGCTCACCAGTACAGAAGACGGACACCCCCTCCCCCCCACCCTCTTAGTACACACACACACACACACACACACACACACCCCTCCCAATAACCCTCCCTCCTTTACTGGCCTCAGTAGCGACCAACCTACCCACTACACAAGGCGCCGCGCTGCCCCCTCCGGTAATAAATACTTGTTTAATTGGGTTCGATTAATTTGATTGTCGCGAGGAGTCAGGCAGTTAATCTGTGTTATCGGAGTTCTGATCTTGGCGGTAACGGCGGCACAAGAGACACGCATCACTTTTGGCTGAAGTAACGAGCAGGAGACCTGCATTTACCATATTACTCAGACTCTTCTGATCTATGGCTCCTGGGGAGCACTGTGCCTGGCGTCAAGGGTAAATATGGTGGCGCTAATGTAGCAGTGTAGGTATTACACACACACACACACACATACTCGCTCACACACACGTATATTTATTTCTTTATAATTACCCTAAGCATAATTTCTGTGAAATAGTCCTGTTGCCCAAGGCTGGGCTATATCCACTAGTAGGGAAATGTAGACTCCTTTGGAGTGAGAGGTTCATTGACGAGACTGTACTCTCAATGGTATAGCCTTGCCAAAGTTGACTTTCACTATGGTTACGCCCGCATTGTATATATATATATATATATATATCCTTCTGTGGGGCTCCCGTAGCACTCAGGGCGGGACCACAGGTCAAAAAGTGTGATGATATATGTATCGTTGTTGGGAGAGGACTGAACAACTGAGGAAGAGTATTTCCTTGTCTTTGAGCATGCGTGGCGTTTGTACAGTTTGAGAGATGGACGGTGTCCAAAACTCGGGCAAGGAAAGTTGATCCTACATGTCTAGGGAGGGCAGTTTAAGGCTGGCGTAGCTTACGGTGGAGCATAAAAGTTGTTTGTATATGAAACAAAGGGATTCATTGCCTTGCCCTAAACTGGACGAGTGATTGTTTTTAATGGCGTTCAGTTTGTCCATGGCATTTGATGTTTGTGACGTGGGGGAATGAATATCTGTGACTGGAGTAATTTTTTCTGAATGGGAGTGGCTGACCATTCAGGGTAACTGGTTGGTGCAGTTTAGATTCGAGTCTGTCATGTTGTTAAAGAATGGCAGCAGACTAATGTGGTGACGGAGGCATTATGTTTTGGGTGAGCCAGTAGTTTAATTGCGTAGTGTTACATGGTTGCTGTTGCTTGGGTATTATGATGTGACTGTGAGGTCACCTGCATCTGAGAGGACTTTACACTGTGGTCTGTGGGAGGAGATGGAAGGTCAAGTAGGAAGAGGTTGAAAAGAGCTGGAGAAAGAACTGCACCTTGGGGAATCCTAGTGTAGATCTTGAGGATTTTGGGGGCAATAACTTTGAGATTAACTTTGGCCTTGGGGACCTATTTTAAAATTAGAGCGGAATAAACTCTCTCAGGAGATATGGAACGAAGAATATACCCAAACTTGCGTCTGTTCTTGTCTGTATGTGTATGAATATATGTATGTATATTCATAAACAGACGCACACACATGTACTTCCACACGTATATATGTGTGTGTGTGTGTGTGTGTGTGTGTGTGAGCGCTCCTACAAAAATTACATGCAGATACATTCAGAAGCGTTGCAATTCATCAGAGCCACCAAACAGGAGCAGACAGACGCTGTCTGTGTTATATACGACCAGGCTGGCCTTCTTAATGACTCTCCAGCTAATGACCTGCTGGTCCTGACCAGCTGTGCTCACCACCAATCACTTGCATAGATAATGACTCTCTGCTAATGACCCGCTAGTCATGACCGGCTCGGATCATCACCGATCACTTGTAAATGGAGATTTGAATGCAGTAAAATTCTCAATAGAATGAACCTGTGAGTCTCTGGTAATGAGCCGTAGGCAATGCACTGCCCGTCATGCACTCCATCTTTGTGATTAGCTTACCAGTATGCCATGCACATGCAAGCGCTCTTTACCAGTGATGAACTGAGAACACCTCACCATATGAGTCCTGAGAATGTTGATCTCATCTCAAACCTTCTTGCCCCTAGATATTTCACCGGACTTCATATATACCTCTGCGGTATTCCTAAGTCATTTGAAGCATATTTGTATTGGAGTTTTGATATCCTTTACGTTGTGGATGCACGGGACTACAGCAGAGGAAGGTGAAGATAGAGAACATCACTCTTGCTTTAGGTACTGGCGTGAATGGAAGCCTCCTCAAGCTGGACTGAGTTTTTACCAGAAGCCTCACGTCTGTGTCAACACCTTACTCACGGGGAACACGTGAGATTCCCCGTTTATGGCATTAGTAGTACTGGGCCTTTTATTCCTAAGAATATATATGTAATCTGACTGAGAACGACTTTTCTAGCCGTCAAGGTCTCTTCTTATGGACAACCCTCTTCACTACACTGACACTATCTTTTGAGTGGACAAACTTGAGTTACTCAGCTAACAAGAAGAAAAGAGCTTGTCTTAGGAAATGAAACATCAGTAATAAACGCGTGGGGATAAGATAAAAGATGCAAATCACTTCGGTTTTTAAGAAATACGGCCTTTGAAGAAAAAAAAAAAGTTCAGTCGGTAAAAAAAATTTACGTTGCATATGAGACGAAGGCGGTACGTCCACCATCTGCTCTTGTCATGGACCTACACATACCAGGAACCATTTTAGACTCGTTAAAACTGTTTGATGAAGCCAGTGTTCATCTCTCAGCCACGGTTCTCTCGCCCGCCCACCTAGCCAATCGTCCGCGCCCCTCAGCCTAGCTTTCATGTTCCTAGCTAGGAGAACCATCCCCGGCAGCAGTCTTGCTATTGCTTCTCTCTTTCATCTCTTCCTTACGGGCAGCGATAACGATGATTCTACCCTGATGGCTTTGTCAGTCATTTGCTTTACGTGAGATCTGAACAGAAGTTGTTTGAAGGCGTGTGTCTGTCTGTCTCTGTCTATCAGTAGAAAAAGTTTAGGTCTGTGTTGAACTTAATACAGTGAATATAAGGGTATTATGAAGATGAAGGTATAGTGAAGAAGAGTTCAGTGAACACATGCTGATCCAAGTGAGGTTAAGGATGTTATGAAGTTAAGGGTGCAGTGAAGATGATGTGTTATACCGGTGAGCCATACCATAACTTGCATCTTAAACATACCGCAAGATTTGTTCAACTTTCTTGTCCGTGAAGTTAAATTTGACATTGATCAGTATAGTTCGTCTTTACAACCATTCTAATGTGGTGTGTTCTTGATATGCCGGGTGCTCTGTCAGCCCCTAAGTCTCTTTCGTACATAGATTCCTATAACTTACCTTAGGATGATGGTTATAACCTAGTCACATTTCAGTGCTCCATATTCACTACTGCATTTGATCGAAATGGATTTTATCAGTTGAGTCAAAGATGAAGTCTAGACCTCTTTTTGGTGTAGCAGCCTCACATACTCCTCATCTCTCCCATTAGGTTAGCATCATCCGCAAACATATTCAGGTATGATGAGAGTCCTTGCGGCAAAGGTATTTACATAGATCAGAGATAACAGCGGGCCCAGGACGTGACCCTGTGGTACGCTAGCGCTTACTTTAACCCAGTCTCAAAACGCGCCTCTAACATGAGTCCTCAATTGTCGTAGGGTAATTTTCGGTCCACTGGAGTAGCTCTTCTCTGTCTTGAAATCCAACTTTGTGCCAACGTCATCTCGGAAAGGATACTAAATGCCTTCTGGCTGACCCAAGAACGTACACCTCTGCCCTCCCCTCACCGCTACTGCCACCCTTCCTCCACCACCGCTACTTACCCCTCACCACCAACTTCTTTCCCCTTACCCCCTCCCCACCTCACCACTACTTCGTCTCCCCCTTACCACCACTTCTCATCCCCACACCCCCACCATCACTGTTCCCCTTCCCCCCCACCCAACCTCCACCCTATCACCCTACCCTCATAACATAATGTCGCCATAATCTCCACCCCTGTGCTCTCTTGCGCTGCACACCGCCCCTTTCCCCCGGTGTATAATACACCATCGCCATCTCAATTAAGGAGTTATCCCCGCCGACCGAGTGGACAGAGGGAACAAAAACAAACTGTAGGAAGAGACCAGTGCTACCGGAGTTCTCGCTCTTACTCGGAGTAACTGGGAAGAGATGTGTAGAAGGAGGGAGATGCAGGAGTGTTGTTGGGATGCGACAGCAGTATGGCAGTAATGGCGACTGTAGTAGCAGTAGTGGCGGTTGTGGCCGTGTTGTTGTTTTCGGTGACAGTAGTAGTTGTGGTGGTAGTGGTGGCGGTTGTGGTGACAGTGGTGGCAGTCGTGGTTGCAGTGCTAGTAGTAGTTTTGGTGGCGGCAGCATCTGTGGTGGGTTGTTATTTACAGCACTGGTTGTGGTGGTAGTCCCGATTATTCGAGTGGTTGTGATGGCATTAGCTGTTGTGGTGGTCGGGGGGGGGTCACTTATAATAAGTAGAGGTCCGTGATAGTGAGGACGGTGGTTGTTGAAGTGGTAGTGATGGCGGAAGAGGTCGTAGTGGTAATGATGACGGTTTTGCGTTGGTGATGGCAGTAGTGGTTGTGGTGGTAGTTATGACCGTGGATGTGGCGAGAGTGGTTCGCCCATGTTGGCAATGTGCGAAGCAGTGGCTCTGGCGACATATGGTGATCAGGGGCTTTTGAAAGTGGTTGTGACGACACGGGCAGCAACCAGTAGTAGTGACTTTGATGATAGCAGTGACGGCAGTGGTGACAGTGGCAGCAGTGGTAGGGGCAGGTTGTGGTCCACTCACCTACCGCTGGCCATAAGAGGTGGGATGATAATGATGTATTACTACTGCTGCTGCTTGCTGTACCCAGCCCCGCCCGCGGCACCTTCTCTACACAGCTGCTGCTGCTCTCACAGCCCACGGCGTTTTGCTGCACGTCTTCCTCTCTCTCTCTCTCTCTCTCTCTCTCTCTCTCTCTCTCTCTCTCTCCAAGGTTCGCGCCTAACCTAACCTAACAGGATGAGCGACCTGCCGCTCAGGACCTGTGATTCTGGTGATCAGAACTCGGCACATGCCACACTCAGAACAAGCGACGCACGCGATGGTCCTTAAAGCAATGACGGTACGACCCTTGAGCACGACGGTACGATTCTTAAAGGCGTCGGTACGACCCTTGAGCACGACGGTACGATTCTTAAAGGCGTCGGTACGACCCTTGAGCATGACGGTACGGTCTTTGAAAGCGTCAGTACGACTCCTGAGCCCGACGGTACGATCCATATCTATGATAGTCTGGCCTTTTACCTAACGCAAGAAATGGACATGTATAGAAAAAAAAATTATATATATA
>JAYMFT010369558.1:0-21804 GCA_038088735.1 Panulirus argus
ATCTATAGCCCATGCCTCGCAACCATATAATATTGTTGGAGCTACTATTCCTTCAAACATACCCATTTTTGCTCTCCGAGATAATGTTCACTCTCTCCAATACATTCTTTATCGCTCCCAGAACCTTTTCCCACTCCCCCACCCTATGACTCACTTTCGCTTCCATGGTTCCATTCACTGCCAAGTAACTTGTCCCTCAACCCTGCTGATCCTAATAACCTTGCTCTTATTCACATTTACTCTCAACTTGCTCCTTTCCCACAGTTTTCCAAACTCAGTTGCCAACTGCTGCAGTTTTTCACTCGAAGCAGTCACCAGTGCTGTATCATTGGCAAACAACAATTGACTCACTTCCCAGGCCATCTCATCCACAACAGACTTCATACTTGCCCCTCACTCCAAAACTCTTGCATTTACCTCCCTAACCACCCCATCCCTAATGGTGTTTGCTTTAAAGAATGTATGTGAATAATATTTAGAAAAACAGATGGATTTGTATGTAGCATTTATGGATTTGGAGAAGACATATGATAGGGTTGATAAAGTCCATCACTGAATACACTAAATTGGATCAAGCATGACTGTTATTGTCCTGAGGTGGAGTTGAGGTCAGGTTTGGCTCCTCTGATTCTCCCTGACCTTCGTAACCCAGGACTGGATGGGTCAGAGATGTGTTTCACCTGTCCAGAAATGGCGGACTTGGAGGAACGGGAGGAACGCGTTTCTGACCTGCTTGGTCCTGGGTTCTGAAGGTCAGAGAGAATGAGACAATTCCGACTTGGCCTCAACCCCATATCCAGACAATAACTGTCTCGCTTGACCCAGCTTAGTATATTTAGTGAAGGACTTTCTATATTCGTACCTCATTTGATATTTGTTCTGTGTTTCCTCAACTGTAAGTTTTCTATATTTCTGTTTCCATATTTTGCATTTAGATTGTAACTCATACAATAGACTCCTGTGGTGTGCATGAAACAGTGAATTGAAACCATGTGGTATACTGAGGTTGACATGTTGTCAGGAGACCGTACCAGGGCATTTGAAGCATCCAGGGTAAATCATAAAAATGTCTGTAGGGCCTGGTTGTGGATAGGGAGCTGTGGTTTTGGTGCATTACACATGGTAGTTAGAGTATGGATGTGAGTGGATGATGCCTTTCTTCATTTATTCCTGGCGCTTACTTGATTATGCGGGAAGAGCTATCAAATATGAAAGGAAAAGAATTAATCATGTATATTATTACTTAAAGAATACAAGGAAGGTAATCAGAATTATTGAACATTAAGTAGCTACCCATCACCTATGATAGATACAACCCAGAAATATGCCAAAATATACTGTAGGAGCACTCTGTATGCCATAAATATTGTCAGATTCTGTGTTTAAATGAGCCATAGAACAGACTTGACATAAAATATGAAAATTTTTTACCAAAGAAAAAAATTATTTCACAAAACTGCTTTCACTAGATTGGTCTCTCAACCACATCTTGAGTACCAGAATATTTGAGCACCCAAAAAAAATTTTTTTTTAGAAAGGAAATGAAAAACATTAGAATAATAAAACAGCCAAGAAACAAGTGATAAGAGACCTCAGCTTACTGGGGGAAATATATAAGAAACTTCTGTGGGAGCATATTGGTAAGGTACTTTATGAACGTGGTGAAAGTAGGGTAATCAACATTTAGAATTAGCTGAAGTGTTCTAGAACAATAGTGTGTTCCATCAAACTTGCCTGAGGTGTATTGAAATGATCCAGTAGAACAATGTTTGATATGAAATGGGAGAAAGTTTCATGGCCAAAGAAGGAAATTATTTCACCATTGTGCTTTCCCTAGGTCAGTCTCCCAAACTGGAATGTCAAATACTGAAATAATGAAATGAAACAATACTAGTTTTAAGAAATGAAACATCATCATCATTATGATCACATTATATATGACAATGATGCTAATAATAATTTTTTTTTCACACATTCACCATTTCCCGCATTAGCGAGGTAGCATCAAGAACAGAGGACTGTTCCTTATTTTGGAAAAATAAAAACTGGAGGGAAGGATTTCAAGCCCCTTGCTCCCACCATTTTCAGCTGCCTTCTATGACATGCAGGGAATACATGGGAAGTGTTCTTTCTCCCCAATTCCCAGTGATAATAATAATAGTAAATAATAGTAAAATACAGATTGTAAGTGATGTAACTCAATATACTCAGGGATATATAAAGAAGATTAAGAGTGAGCTGTTAAGATGTCATGAACATCGGGAGAGGATGGTGAACATCAGCGCTTTAGATTATCAAAGATACACCAGAATAGCTATGTATACCACCTAGATTACCCAAGGTGTATTCAAATATGCTGGTAGAACAATGTTTGATGGTGAAATGAAAGGTTTGTGGTCAGTCAAAGAAAACACCATTATTTCACATTAGTCATCTTGCCAGATAGGCCTCCCAAACACTGCAATATGATTTGAATCTTAATTCAGGAATAGTAGATTAGAAATATGCACTTTTTATGAAGCAATAAAACTTAATAGAAGACTAATGAAACAAGTAACAAGTTATATATTCCTCATGTTACCCACGGAGATATAGTACTTTTGGTGAGAGTGAATGGTAAGATGATTATCTTACCATTTGGTTTGAAAAGTAACATAACTATCTTACGTTTGCTCCACCTCAAGTTTTTAATTTCTCCCTTGGTAAGTGTAAGATGCTTCTTTGCTGTTTTACTCATATGTGATTTTTGTTTTATTTCAATTTGTTTTAGGGGAGACAGACCTGGAGAAATCACTGTGGCAAAATAATCTAGTTTTTTCTTTGGCTATGAATCTTTTTTATATTTTATATTAAAGATTGGTGTGACAGCTCATATGAACACAACTTTGGGTGTTTGAATGGTATACACCATGTTATTGTGATATGTATATTGGCTGATTTTAAATGCTCATGTCCCTCCTCCCCCTCTTTCATCACCTTCGTAGCATATGGTCACACCTAATGTAACACTTAGGTATGTAGATTTTCTCTGTTTTTCAGCCACAGGCATTACCATATGATCATTTTATGCACATGTTCATAAAACTATAGCAGTTAAGTGAATGAAAGGAATAGTGAATGAGTCTGATTATGACCACTTTGGTTAGTGAACTAAACAGCTGGAAAGAGTTGCTTAACCTAACATTTTAGTAATGGTTAGATGGCACATTTTGTTATGATTGCCAAACTATATATATAACCTAAAATGGAAATCATGTTAACTGAAAACTTTTTGTATAAGGAATTACTGTACTTTGAACCCTTAGGTATGGTCTCTGAGCATAAAGATAGTGATGGGAATTACTCTAC
Source organism: Panulirus argus (assembly GCA_038088735.1). NCBI lineage: Eukaryota > Metazoa > Arthropoda > Malacostraca > Decapoda > Palinuridae > Panulirus > Panulirus argus. The sequence continues at coordinate 3,349 of JAYMFT010369558.1, forward strand.
CCCAAGGAGGGCAAGGATAGTGAGCCTTAAGACCAAAATGTTGACTTACTTGATTGCCATGCATGTTGTAGTAGTGCAGCAACTGTTGGGAAACATGTTGGTTTTAGTAAGTCGGCACTGTGAACTTATCTATCTATATCTCTGATTCCTTTTTCCATTTGGAACTACCTCAGGGGAGTGGCCACAGCAATAGAGTCTCCATAACTGTGAAATCCAGTTCACTTAGCCTTCAGTGCCTCACCCTTAACAGGCCACTGGCAGAGGGCAACTCTAGCGCAGTGTTTGCAGAGTCTTCTACCTATCGTTCCTAATAACTACTTTTACCTAATGCTCCTGCCTAATGTTCCTGCCTACTACTACTATTACCTATGTTTATACCTAATGCTCTTTCCTAAGTGTTCCTACCAACTATTATCTGTTGCTCCTACCATTTTGCTAAAATACAGGGCTAGTTACGAAGAATGAGTTGTGTGAGTTAAGTGTTGTTGTATTATGTACGACAAGAAGAGATTGTATGCTCGTGGAGAAAATGCCAGTAGTTCGTGTGTGTTTAAGTTAGAAAGAAAAGACAGCTACCTGGGTCAGGGGAGTGCAGCTGGCCAACCACTGAAGTGCTGGCTCACTAGGCAGCAGTCAATTACCCACCCGATATCCAGGCAGGTAGTACTGGTAATACACCTCCCTGGTCATTGGCTGCCTTCCAACTACTACCTACAATGTGAACAATAAAGAGAAATGTGGCAGGCTTTTATCTAACATAGCTGGCTGCCTGCTTTGTAGCAGAGACCAAGCGTAGAGTATCATGCTGATGCACTACCATCGTTCCATACAATAATATATTTTTATACAGCATTTTTATTATAATTTTGAAGAATAAACATGTTGTTTCAGTGGTACGGAATGCTGATTTTAATTGTGAAGTACTTATGATAGGATATAAGGTATGTTTTTCAAGAATCAGTTGCCTTTACCTCATATTTCCAAAAGGATAGTACCTTACTAACTGCAGTTTTGCCAAAAGTAGGGTTTCCCAAATATGAAACCCCTGCAGTTGACATTTGACCTCGTGTTAAATGAGGAGATGATAACACCACCTGGGGAAACGTTTTAATACTATGCTGTTTTTAATGCTTTCTGTTGCTACAGTACACTGCCACCACGTCTTTACTTATCCCTGGTTTAGAAAAAGCTTATATCACTGGTTTCCTGTATTATTTTTCTTTTGTAATGTTCTTTCATTCATACATTCATAAGGGGAAAGAGTTCTTTAACTGTATCATTTCACAATTCAAGATGTTTATCTGGTGAGAGCAGTGGGGGAAAATGATTATTTTTCTTTGATTGGGTATGATTTTTTTTATCAAACATTGACCTACCAACTCATTTGAGCAGAACTTCGGCAATTTGTATGATATACACTGTATTATGCTGGTGTATTTCAGCTGATTTCAGGGTTTTGTTGTTCCAGTAGCTTGAGATGCACTGTGATTGATGAAATTGTTGACTTAGGAAAGGATTTCCTGATTAATTCACTTTTCAGCTTGATGGTACAGATGCTCATTAACCCCATAATGACAATCATCTGCAAAAGTTCCAGACCCACGCTCAAGATATCCAATATTGTAACTCTTTGCTCCAAGTTTAAAGGACTGCCTTACCATTTTGGCAGGTTTACTTGTTGCAGAAATAATTGGTGGACACTTAGGCATTGTGGTAGCAGATACAAATGGGAGAACAAGTTTAGAATTATACAAGTAATAAATAATATGTCTGTTCTCAGTGAATGCCAGCAGACAACTGATGTGGTAGTCATTGTCAGGGTGGCATGGGCAGCATCAGCACCATGCTGCCATCTTGTATCGTGATGGCTATGTTATAACATAAAGATGGGAGTGATTTAGTTGCTTGTGCTATATCTAAATCATTGAATCCACGTGTGCTGTATCCTGACGCATCTGTAGTATAATGCAGACAGCATTGAAATGTGCATGATAAGTACAGTAATAACTTGAAATGTCCTGATATATTTCATATTAAAAAAGGATCAATTAATGAATTAAAATATAAAGGTTAGAGAGTTAGCAAGACCCATAGACTTGGGCATAACCATGAATGTCTGACCAGCTCTGTGCTTCCTAAGCACTTCTAATGTAACCCCAACAGTGATAGCCATACTTAGTGTACTTCCCTGAGTGCATTTAACATTCCTTCCAGACATACTGAAATGACAACACTTATTTTGGATGCAGTTAATAATAAATTCATATTGAACACAAGAACTTTTTTTTGCCATTTAGTGGGATACAAACCAAATGATATTTTAACTACATTATTAAGATATGCATGAGAAATACACAGATACCTCAAAATATGCTGACATAATTTATTGCTATAAGAAAATATTCCATTAGACATTTAGAATCATAAGATAAGGAATGGAAAGTTTGATAATTGTGTTATAAGTTGGGGCATACATATAAGAAATTGATGTAATGTATCTTTATTCTAAAATGTTGCAGGCCAGAAATGACACTAGTAGAAATGTCTCAGGTTGAGGTGTAGGTGTAATGCAATACTGCATACAACCCAGAGAAGTATACTTGCTTAGCTTGAACATATTCTTAAGTTCACTTCAGCTTGTTGATGGATTTTAATATGCAAGGGTATAAAGCACTAAAATTCTGACCATCACCTTCTTCCATGCTTTTTGTATTCAGGTTTTGCTTGCATGATCATGCATTTCTCCCTCTGTGGACACACTGTGTTTGGTTATTAGAGAAAGAAGCATCTTTCATTGCTCCCAAGTTAAAGGAAAATACTTTCTTGTTCCTTACCTTCTGAGTTGTGTACATCTGCAAACAGCTTCAGCCTGCCAACCTGAGATGCAGGGTACCAACCCTATCAGAAAGCATTTGATGAACCTTACCTGTTTTCTGTTGTTTGTTTCATACTGCTAGAAATTGTTTAACTAATCCATTTGGCTTGTTTAGACTGGCCCCAACACAAACTGGAAAGTGAATGTGGGTAGTTCAAATTTTTTTCCCCTAAGAGCCCTGTCTAGTGTTAGGATATTCATGAGCACTGCTGAAATAGCAGGAGTATTGTGCTTTTCGGTTTAGCGCCCATATTATTGTTGAAATTTAGCTTAAGATGGTGCAAGTGAGAAGATAGAACAAGAGAGAAACTATGAAGTAAGGAAATTATAGAAAAAATAGAGATGCTTTGTGCAACTTTTTTTGAACTTATTTAGATATAAAGGGACGGTTGGGAATAAGAGTTAAGGGATTGAGGAGAGGTGATGAAGTAATGGAAGTTAGTGACCAGGATATATAAAGTTGGTATTTGTAATTATTATTTTCACTGTTAGGGAATTTTTGTGGCTACCATTTTCGCTTTATGGTCTTCTCATACCATGAAAATATGGTTTTATTATTAAAATTCTTTTCACTGCTAGGGAATTTTTGTAGCTACCGTTTTGGCTTTACAGTCTTCTTATAGCATGGAGATTTGGTTAACCATCCACTTAGAGGGCCATATTTGACTGAGCCATTTGGGCCTGGAGTCACAAAGACCACACGAGGACGGGCACACGTTTCTCCCTGCGGGATGTAAATGAACCAGGTAGGTAGATTTCATGACCATCTGGTTGCTTGGTGACCATATACAGCCTCAAACTAGGTATCACACCCTGTCTTCTAAGTACATACTAAAGCCTTGGACCTCTCGAATATCTTTCAGTGCTGTAATAATAGTTACTGCTGTGTCCCAGATTGTTGTTACATAGTAACATTGATAAAAGTTAGTGAAGACTTATGGAGTATATGCAGAATTTTTGAAATTTGACAGGCAAAAATGTCCAACATTGGAAATGAGAGATGGCAGGTAGGAATGAAAAATGTTTTAGAATGGTTTGGGATTGCAGTATACAGAAGGTCCTGAGGTGGATCCGATATTAAGGGAGATGTGTATGGAAGAAGATTTTGTGCAGAAAAGCTTTTGTACGTTGATATCTGAGAGTCTGGAGGGGAATGGTCCTGTAGATGGTTGAATTGATATTAGGAAATTCTCGAAACCCACGACTATTTTCTTTGATTTAGGAAATTCTCTTTTATGTTATTAGAGAAAAAGGAGGATCCTACAATCATGGATTTGAAAAAGGGAAACAAATTGATTTATGTTTTGAACATACTTTGAAAAAATGTAGTTAAATAAACCCAAAAAGGCATTGTATTATTGATGAATATTTTGATTCTGCATTCTTTCTTCAAATACCAAAGTTATGGAGTTCTTATCTCTCCTTTATCTTTCCCTCTTCCTATAACCTCTCTGCTTTAGTGTTAAGTCTGCAAGCACAAGATGCAGAGCCCTGATTAATAACATATCCTTTTTTCTCCTATTTTTGTCTCTTCTCTTGAGATGGCCTTGATTTGTGCATTTATTTACTCAAATGTTCAGCAACCTTAGAGCAGAGCATTTGCATAACTATGGTATTGATATTTCCAAGGGCACCTGATAGCAGATCCTGTTTTTCGTAGTATGTAATTTCATATATGCTTTAAGACAGACATTACAGCTCTGTTTATTGTACTTCCAAGTATTCCTTGTTTCCAATTTTATTTTTTGCACACACATTTTCTTACTGTCGGTTACTCATCACCAAAAATATAGTTCCTTAAAGTCCTTTTCACACTTTCCTGTATAAGTTTCCACTTATGTCCCCTTGTCTTGTCTACCCCAGCTTTGAAAACCTCTTCTTATCTGAACTGGTTAAACCATTCAGTCTTGTAATTCATAAAAACATCCCTCTTATCTTGTTTTTATGTCAAGACTTGCCACTGCACAGTGTATGCATGAGATCATGATGTCATCCCTGCTTCTGCCTCTCAATCTCTGTCTGTAGACACATTGTTATTAGCACAATAACTGAAGAACAGTATGTATTAGAAACTTCATACTTATGCTGTTGGCACATGAATAGGTGTTGGACTGCCCTCTGGGGCATGTAATTCCATAAATTTGCATATTAACTCTATATCTGTATGGCTCTTCCTTAGTTGTGTGGCTCAACTTCTGTCGTTGTGCAAAAAGACACTATTTTGGTGAAGCACTGTCACATTTCTTATTTCATGTGTAGCCTCAAAACTTACTGCCAAAAGATTAATTTGGAAAAAGATTTTTTTCTTGTTGGTGCTCCTGTTGCAGGATTTCTGAGTACTGGAATGTTCAAATTGATAAACAGATGTATATGCATACAAATTTTTGCAAATGAATGAGCTCATTAGCAATTTTTTGGCAGGATACTGACAATGCAAGTGCCTCTTGCTTAGGAATATAACAGTATAGTGTTTTTAACAGATAGACAACAGTAACTCATTTTTAACAGACATGTAACAGTTTACTTTCAGTGCACAAGTAACAATCAGTTATTCTAAATAAGCAGGGAACAGCATCTTGTTCATAACAGAGAGTTGAATGTAACACATTACTTACAGACATGTTACTAACTGGAAGCAGCAAATGATTTGTAACAGATGTAACAGTAAACAAAAATAGTATAACATTTGAACAATGGACTTCAAAAGCTACAGTCAAGTTCAGAGACAGGGTTTAATGGTTAGCTTTTAAGATAAGATGGTTAGAGGTAGCTGGTAAGTTGAATGTTTTTCAGTTGACAAAATCAAAAAGTTTATGGTCATGTGACAGTTTAAAGGGTAGTTTTAGCATTTCGATGATAGATTTCACAAGTTTCATTTAAACAGTGCAATAGCTAGGTTAGCATTTAAAGATTTGAGTATAAGTGCATGTTTTGAAATTATGTGAATTTTTGGTTGAATGACTTTTTTTCCCCACTCATGGCCAGAACTCATCATCTTAGCCATGCCTTAATTGAAATATAAAGAGGTTGATGAAAGGGAAAAAGAAGAGAGAAGAAAAAAGTATTTATAGAATATACAAGAAATGAAAAATCTGTCATTTAAAAAGTGCCAGGTATTGTTATTGGGAAAGACAAGAGAGGGTAGAGAGTTACAGAGCTTTGAGGTGTAGAGAAAGAAACAGTTGTCAAAGTGGCCCACCTTGAGTTGCCAATGGCCATACAGTAATCATGTGACACAGTGGCTTGCTGAGTATTGCGTGGTCTAGTTAGTGTTTAGGGCACACAAATGGTCAGCTCTTTGGTGTAGAAACTGAAGTAATACCTATAGAAGAGGGAAAGTGAGCTCTTTGGTGTAGAAACTGAAGTAATACCTATAGAAGAGGGAAAGTGAACCACCATTGCAGTGTAGTGCAAGTGGGTCAAGTTTTGAAGGTAGCTTAGAAGAGTCAATAAGTCAGACCACTTTCGACTTAAATCTGTCAAGCTAGAACCACCCCAAATGTGAGAGAAGTGCTCCATACAAGGACAGATCAGTCTTTTTTATAAATTGGAGCAACTGTATGGAAGAAAAGAGATCTGATAAAAGGGCTTGCAGTTTCTTAGGGTAGACTTAGCTATTTCCGTATTGTGTGGTTTCCAAGATAGTGTTTTCCAAGATAGTGTGGATGTTACAGTAATACCAAGTATATCCATTGAGTCAACAGATGGAATTACAGATCCTTCAAAGGAAAGAGGAAAGTTGCAAAAAATTTTCAGTAGAGAGAGGAAGCAGAAAGTCTCAACCAAATCCATAGTAAAGGTTATTCTTGTGGGAATGGAAGCATTTATCCCCTTTTCATCCAATCCATGGCTCAGCCATTCCTGTTCTGAGGCTGTTCAGGCATATTTGGCTTGGAAAAACTCTCCTACCTCTGGCTCCCATTCAGTTTTTATCATTGCCCATAATCACTGCAAGCATGTTATCCGGAAGGTGAAGCACTCCTTTATCCAAAGGAAGTATGATAACCTCTCATTGTCATCCACTGATAGGTCTTTCTGGTCTTTAGCTAGGGCATCTCTAACATCTGTCACTCTGCCTTCCCTTCACTTTTCACTCTGACAGTACTATAACTGTCTCTCCTGTTGACAAAACAGCTCTCTTTGGTTCCCATTTCTCCTCTAACTCCACCTTGGATAACTCTAACATTCCTTCACCCCCTGATGTTCCTTTTACTAATCCTATGCCCCTTCCCATAATCTCTTTAGACTGTCCGAAGAGAGCTTCTTTTTTTGGACACAGGCAAGGCTTATGGTCATGAAGGCATCCATCCCCATGTACTGAAAGAGTGTGCCTCTGAACTTGCACCTGTGCTTGCTCATCTGTTTCGTTTCTGTTTAAAAATCAAAACTTTTCCTTCACCTTGATAGTATGCATTGATATATCCCATCCCTCAGAAGGGTAACCATTCTGATCCCTCTACTTATTGTCTTACTGCTTTGACACCTACCATTTCCAAAGTCTTTGAGTCCCTCCTCAACTCCCATATCCTTAAACACCTTGAAAATCAGTCTTCTCTCTGACCACTTGTATGGCTCCCATAAGGTGAGATCCACTGTTGGTATTCTTTCGTATCTTACCAATGTCAGGTCATCATCCCTGAAAGATTTTGGGGAGTCATGTGTAGTTGCCCTTGACATATCTAAGGCTTTTAACAGGGTGTGGCATCGGGGTCTCATCTCCAATCTCCCCCCTTTTGGCTTCCCTCCCTCACTTTGCTCTTTCATATCTAGCTTCCTTTCTGGCCAGTCTGTCTCCGTGGTTTTAAATGGGGAAGCCTCCCCCTTTTCTGCATCAACAGTGGTGTCCCTCAAAGTTTTGTTCTGTCCCCTACACTTTTTCTCTATTTTTTCAACAATTTCCTCTCCTCCACAAATTATCTAATGCACTCATACACTGAGGACTCAACACTGCATTCATTCACATCCTTCAATTCTGCTCCCTCTTCTCTCAATCGATCTGCATCTTGTCTTGGCACAGCTTCCTCAGTAAGCTCAGAAGATTTGGACAGGATATCTCAGTGGGATACACAAAATCTAGTTAAGTTTAATGCCTCTGAGACCCAGTCTCTACCCATCTCTTTATTGAAAAACCCTTATAACTCTTGTCTCTCCTTTGACAGTTCTGTAATTTCACCTCTTAACTCAGTGAACATACTTGGTATTGCTGTAATGTTCCTACATGTTAGTTTTCCCGAATGCTTCTGCCCATATGTTCCTACCTAGTACTTCTGTCTATTGCTCCTACCACAGGCTCACAGGCAGATTTTAGTAACAGCACTTATATATTTATAGTTGCCCTAGGACTTTTCTTTTAAAAGGATGTTGTAATTACTCCAAGACACATTTTCCTGGAGCTCCTGCATCTCCAAGGCAGCACCACTTCTATAGGAGGGAAATTATGGACTCCTTTTGAATGAGAAATTCTGTTATGAGACTATCCTCCTTGTGATACAGCCTCACAAATTATATATGTGTTGGAAGTGAATTATTTGAGGACAATATGTGGTGTGAGGAGGTTTGACCAATTAAGTAATGAAAGGGTAAGAGATGTAAGGAATTAAAATGAGTTTAGTTGAGAGAACAGAAGAGGGTGTGCCAAAATATTGGACATATGGAGAGAATTAGTGAGGAAAAGTTGACAAAGATGACATATATGTTGGAAGTGGAAGGAATAAGGAGAAAGGGGAGACCAAATCGGAGATGGAAAGATGGAGTAAAATGATTTTGAGCAATCAGGTCTTGAACGTTCAGTGCAGGAGGGTGAAAGGCATGGAGGGGGTAGTGTGAATTGGAATAATGTGGTATACAGGGGTCGACATGCTTTCAGTGTGGACTGGACCAGGGCATGTGAAGCATCCTGGTTAAACAGTGGAAAGGTCTGTGGGGCTTGGTTGGGGATAGGGAGCTGTGGTTTTGGTGCATTACACATGACAGCTTGAGAATGTATGTGAGCAGATGTGGCCTTTCTTCATCTGTTCCTGGTGCTACCTCGCTAACACAGGAAACAGCGATCAAGTACGAAAAAATATGTATATATGAATATAAATATTATCAGACTTCACCTGCTTGAGGTTACAACTCAGGTGAAAAGTCACATTTGGCTTGGCTGTATCATCTTCAGTTGATAAGAGAGAGTACAGTCTCAATTAAGAACTTCTCACTTCAGAAGCATCCATCTTGTCCCTGCCACTGAGTTTAACATAGCCTTGGACCTGCAGGAGTCCTTGGGAAAGGGACCTTTTGCTGTTGATTGGTTAGTTAGGAATTTTAATGAGGCAACTGAGGATTGGCAGAATGCCTGTACAGTGCCATTGTATGAAGGCAAGAGGGACAAAAATGAATATTCATTTACAGATATATAAGTTTGTTGAGTGTATCTTTTAAGCTGTATGTGAAAAGTTGTAATTGAGAGGGTGGTGGTGTGCACAGAGCTCCAGAATGAGGAGGAACAGTGAGGCCTCAGAAGTGGTAGAGGGTGTTTACTTTGATGAATGTATATGATAAATATTCACAGAAATAGTAGGAATTGTATGCGACATTATGAGTCGGGAGTATGCATGTGGTAGAGATGTTCTTTGGAAAGTGTTACAAATGTATTGTGTGGGAAGAAAGCTGTTAGAAGTTGTGAATGGTTTTCATTGAGACACTAAGGCCTGTGTGCGAGTAGGAAGAGAGGAGAGAGAGTGCTTCTAGTTGAAGGTTGGCCTGTGGCTGGGGTGTGTGATGTTACCATGGCTGTTTAATTTATTTATGAATGGGATGGTGAAGGAGATGAATTCGAGGGTTTTGGAGAGAGGGGTAGGTCTGCAATCTTTTGTGGGTAGGGTGGTCCTGGAAGATGAGTCAGTCATTGTTTGCTGATGACACAGCACTAGTGGCAGAAATGTGTGAGAAACTGCAGAAGTTGGTGTCTGAGTTTGGAAGAGTGTGGGAAAGGAGAAAGTTGAGAGTAAATGTGAATAAAAGCAGTTATTAGGTTTTGCAGTGAAAGGTAATAGGTTATTTGGAGTATTATTTTGATTGAAGGGAACCTGAAGGAAGTAGGATGTTTTTGTTACCTGGGAGTGGAAATGGCAGTGAATAGAACTATGGAGCTATGGAGATCCAAAGGCTGAATGAGAGGGCTAAGGTTGTAGGCACAGTGAGGAAGTGTGTGGAAAGAGAGGTCATTATCTGTGAGGGCAAAGATGGAATTGTTTGTTGGTATATTAGTCCCAACAGTTTTACATGGTTGCAGGGTGTGAGCTTTAGACGAGAAAGTATGGAAGAGGGTGGATGTGTTGAAAATGAAATGTTTGAGGACAAGACGTTGAAAATGAAATGTTTGAGGACAAGACAATATGTGGTGTTAGGAGGGTTGATCGAGTAATAAATGACAGGGTAAGAGTAAGGTATGGTAATGAGAAGAGCACATTTGAAAGAGCTGAGGAGGGAATGCTGAAATGGTTTTGACATATGGATAGGTTGACAAAAAGGGTATATGTATCAGAAGTTGAGGGGATAAGGAGAAGGGGAAGACCAAATTGGGAATGGAAAGATTTTGAATTCTTGGGGCCTGAATGTGTAGGAGGGTGTAAGGTGTTCATGGGATAGAGTGAATTGGAGCATTGTGGTGTACAGGGGATTAACATGCTGTCAGTGTCTTGAATCAGGGCTTATGAGTGGTTGGAGAAGCCTCAGAAAGGTGTATAGGGCTTTGATGTGGATAGATTCTGTATGTATACCCCGGGCTGAATCATCTTCAATTGATGAAAAGGAGGACAGCCTCATTAAGAAACTTCTCACTCCAGAGGAATCCATCATTACTCTGCTCTTGTATGGAGTGCATTCTTGAAGCTGTGGGAACCCCAGAAAAGCGGTCTTGTGGTTTTACTAAATTATGATAATAAGAAACTCCAGCAAACTTTTGTCAGATTAAAATTATAAAAAGCTTAGCAACATTTATCTGATATCCAATGAAAGTATTTGCTCATGAAAGGTTTTTATGTTTTCAGATCAAGGGGAATTATTTGTTCCTCTTGGTGATGTTATCTGCCAGTTGGATGATGAAGTAGACACTGATAGTGGAGAATATCTCCTTGGCCTTGACGTAGAATATGTGGATGATGACAACAATGTAGAAGAGTTCAACCCATCAAGTTCCTCAGATACTAGAGAAACAGTCTGTGAAAAGTTCATTCCATCATCAATTGTTCAGAATCTCAGATTGCCTTTGACTTCAGAGCTTTATGATGGTACTAAGGAAAGGAGAGCTGGATCAGCAACTCCAGAGTTAAGAAGAGCTTCCAAGGAATCCAGTGCTCGGAGCCCAAGCATTTCATCACATAACTCTGACAGCATCCATGGTTTAGGGGAATTGTCCCAGCTTGGTGTAGAGAATGAAGATGAAAACCTTAACACATGTACAGGAAATATTGTCAGGGTTCCAGTTCAAGAAACCAGAAGTACATGTGAAACTTCACATTCATTTTTTAACGTTCAGCATTTCTCATCCTCTGACAGTGGAAATTTAGTTCCACTGGAAGCAGACTTCCGACCTCCCTGTCTCAGTGCAGTATGTAAGACCGAAGATGAAGAGGGTATGAATGGTGAAATAGATGGTACAGAATCTAGAGTTTCCTTATATGATACATCAGATTCTGCAATTAGCTTAACTTTCACTCAGAAACTTCAGGGATCTGAAGAAAGCAGTGAACCCCAGAGCCTGACTGACCCAGACAAGGACTCTCTCCACTTTGGTGACACTTGGGATTCAGGGTGTTGCATGGGCAGTAGGGAAAGATACAGAAGTGAATCATCTGAGCAATATTCCGATAATGAGAATGAAAGCAAGCATACAGGATCTCTTTGGGCACGTAATTTAAGTGAGGCTCTTGACTCAGTGTGGAAGAAGCATAAAAATATCAAAGATTTTTGTCTCAGTAGCAGTGATATTACAAAAGAAGTAGAGTTACCAAGACAAGAAGTCATGCAGAATAGATATAGTAAGCATCTTCAGCTTCTGGAAAACATGGAAGTGACATCACCACCATTTTACCACTTTGACAACAGGTACGTTTTTTTGTTTTCCTTAAAATAATCATTGTCTTCTTGGTTGACAAGGGGGTTAACCTCTCATGAGTTTATGAAGGACTTGGCTGCCACTTGTGCATGGTTTGGTCAGTAAGACTGCTCATTCTTTACCCAGCATGAAACCTAAGTCTTCAGGTTAAGCATACATCTCATGGCCTTTTTCTTTTTCCTTTTTTGTTGTTAGTCAAAGCTACCATAATCAAGACTGACAGAGGAGCAGTTTACTGCAGTATCTAAAAGGTTGTAAGACTAACAGAGGAGCAGTTTACTGCAGTATCTAAAAGATTGTTAGTATTTCATTTATGTGTAATGATATATCCTCTTCCCAGCAAACCACAGCAGAGCTATGCTGCATACATGCATCAGCCTCATATTGTACTATTTTGTCATGAATATGTTGCAGTCCATATATGGGATGATTATCAGTAATTAGATAACCCCATGCTTTATATCATATGACTTGGTGTCCCAATAGTTGTCTCAAATGAACCAGTAACTCCCTAAGCATTTACTGTGAAAAATTTAACAAAAAATGCTAGGCCCTAAAATTCATACAAAGACAGATGATTGCTGGGGGAAGGGGTGCAGCTGTGAATAGTAAGTGCTTCATCGGTTTTATTTTGTCTTTCATTTTATACTCTTGGTTCTCATGTATAATTGTGAAGAGTAAAGTTTGATAATGATGTTGCCCCTCTTTATGGTTTAAGAATTTTTGTTTTGATTTGTTTACTCAGCTGAGTGTTTGTTTCTTCTTTTCAGTTTGACAGAGCACACAGAAGTTTGAACATCGCTGAACATGGTATTTTGTTTCTCAGTAATCATGATAATTAAGATGTAGTTTACTGGTACCTGTTTTTTAAGCAAAACCCCCATTATCATTGAAAAAGACAATATTTGTTTTAGCAGTGATGTGAAGTATATATTTCCTTTCAAACCTGTCAGAATTTCTTATATCTTGAGTTTAAAGCATTCATCATATGGTACTTGAAATGCCATGTTGATTCTTACAAATTATTTGATAAATGTCAAAAAGATTTGCTTATTTTCTTTTTTGCATTTGTGAATTTGTAAAGAAATATTTGATTTTCGTGCATATGCCAGAAAACTGACATTTTTATTTGTATAAAAGTGACAAAATCGTACATTTTGTAGGTGTCTACTTGCATGAAATATATTTTTAACTTTTTAATAAACTTATGATTATATTTTTTATTCAGGAATATAGTACAGCTTAGTTTTTATGGGTCTTTGCTTTGTATGTTTGTTTCATGAGTACTTTAGTATCCCCAATATTAATTCCCACAAAAGGTGCATGCCTTCCTATGTGCAATTATTGATATTAGATAGGTAGTTAGGCCTACTCAGTGAATTTCTAGTCATGCTGAATTGTAGAACTCTGTATTTACTAGGACTTACTGTCATTTCTCGTATCACATCTATTACTTTCTTTCATATAATTTTGAATTTGCTTATTATTTTTATTAATTTCATGTATAACACATTTTCTCAAAATATCCCTGAGACTGTGCTATGTTTATGGAAGTGTCATTGTTCCTCTGGATCATTTGAATAGAAGATCATATTATTGTATCATTGAAACTCTTTCTGTACTTGGAAATATGTAATGATAATCAAATTAAAGGTTGCTTTGATGATTAAGAAAATTAGTGGTCATGCCAAGTGTATTTAGTATATCAACAGGTTTCAAAGGATACTGATATTATAAAGAGTAAATGCAAGGAAAGACTAAGCCCAAATTTTACAGAACAATATGACTTAGTCTTCATATGTACCATTTAAAGATTGTCTTTCATGTTCCTCAGTCAAATAGCAAACTTTTGTGAAACTAGTGTGAGTGCACTTGATTTTGATTTGAGTCTGTTTAATGCATTAGCAGTGATTTAAACAAATTGTCATTTTCCCTCATTGGTCATTGCTTACTTATTATAGGTATATATCTTGTTGGATTGTAATTAGACATGTAAAATCAGTTTTAAAGTTTGAGATTTCTTTCCATTGTATGTGAATTGTGCAGACACATATTTGTCAACCAACTTACCCATGTAGTCAGATGTTGAACCCATGGAATGGTTGCGTTTGATATTTTAAAGGTACTACTAGTGGATGGGAGGGAGACATTAGCTACTGATTAACCAAAGCAGTGAATATCTTTTTTCATGGATTCAGGTCATCTGTCATCAGTGAACATAGGATCGAACTTGTTTTAAGATATGATCTGTCTTTTAGTTTGAGAACGTTCAAGAGACAGGTTTTTCACTTTCTCAAAAATTCGTAAATACTTTCCGTCTTTTTTTCCCCCATTCTCAATTCTCTCTGTATATCAATTAGGGCCCAGCCTTGATGTGGACTTTTGTCCATGACTGGAGAGGAAAAAAGAAAAAACTTAAGCATCTCAAATACCTAGTGGTTGGATCATGTTTATATCTTTACATTTCTTCCAATGTTCAAAAGTCAAAGTATGATGAATTTTACACAAGGACCTTATGTAGAAATATGTGCCTGCAAAATGAGTGCATTTATAAGAGCAGTGTTCACTGTAGGGAAAGTATTGCCTTTACTGTAGTGAATTTTTCATTTATATGACTAATAACCTTGAAGATGATTTCAATAGGTTAGTAATAAGTATTATTTTGTGAAGTCTGTGGTGCAAATTCAAGAGATAAACAAGGTAGGTCAGCATAGCTGGAAATCATGACCATGAACCTGGTATGGTAATTATTGAAACAGGAGTAACAGCTGTTGGGCTGGACCTGCATTGCATATTCTGTTCTCTCTCTATGTATGATTTTAATTCCATTCCCATATACATTGGGTGGACATGGTGGATAAAGAGCAAACAGCATCACACTTCATTTGCACTCAGCCAAAGTTTTTATTCTTTTTATAACTATATTGCACCGATGCTTTATACATGAAAGCTAGAGAGTGGATGTGATGACATTTTGTCTTCTGTTCCTAGCGCTACCTCGCTAACGTAGAAAATGGTGGACACAAATGACAAAAATAATTATTGAGCACAGTAAGTCCCTGAGTTGTCTTTCATAGCTTATTTGATTTTGTTTCTTCCTAGGTTTCTATCTAAAAGTTTGCTTTATAGCATATTGGCAGAAAATTTGTCAGCTCATCAGTGTTCATAGTATGCATAATATTTTTAGTGAGAGAGAACCTTCATGGTGTATTTCTCTTGTCATTCAGTGTACCCATGAGGTGACAGAACAAAAACATGACTTCATACTTCTCATACATTGTTGAATATCGACATATCTTTCATCAGCTGGAATTTATGAGAGATCTACAGATAATTATGAGTTTTAGGAATGTATGAAGTGCAATTATGTCTAAAAACAGGTTCAAGTGATTCATTTAGAATACAATTGTATTTATAAAATATTTACTATGATAATTGTTTTTTGGGAGCCGAAGACCTGACTTGATTTTGGAATAGGCCCATTTGGAAAGTTTATCAAACTTGTTTTGTAGTTTCTGCTTTCCTTTGAAGCTTTGCTTGCTCCTATCCTTATGATGTTGTATGAAGCTTCATCGCATTGATAGAAGTTGATCATGTTCATTTGAGTTGTATTCTCTTATTTGTTTGTAAAGATGATGCAGGTTTGGTATTATCCTTTAAGGTTAACTTGGTAGCAGAGTAACAAATCTAACGAGGTAATCTGTTGAGGACCCCAGTTCTGCAAATTGATTTCCACAAACTACATTCCTATATGCTCATGATCCAACCCATGCAAAAGGGAACATGGAGTATATAATAATAAAATGGAAACAGACAGAAGGTTGACATTGCACTTTCATTAAAGTTAGATATTTATTTTTATAGCAGTAAATTTGGTTTGATGATCATTCTTTTCCTGTACAAAATTGAGTTTAATCATAGTGTATTACAGTATGACTTGAAATTGACAGTTTTTTGCATACGTAAGCTCTTGTTCATTTATAACATAGACTTTACTGATAAGTGTATGAATATACCAGATTATTCTATTTTTGTTTACTGTCAGAATTCATAAATGTTAGGAACTGATAATTCTTTAGGACTTGCAGTCGTAGTTCAGCTGATATTTTTTAGACGAGTTGTCCCTAAGACAAGTTCTTTAATTATTATTTCGAGTATTGCCATAACTTTTCCAAAAGAAAATTTTTACTTAAAATTGTAATGGTGCTAATTTAGTATGTAACATATATGGTGATATTAATTTTACTTTATTATGTAGGTTTATTACATTAGATATATTTATATGTAACTGTGGTGCATTTATCTTTATATTTTTTAGTATCTTAGCAGACATACTGGATACAATTACTTGGCATTAAAAGCTGATTCCTGTGGAAGAACATGTACAGAAATCACCAATCTTTCTCACTTAAATTTTCTGTAACTAGGATTCATACTCTGACATTTTAGAATGTCAAAATTCACTCATTGCTTGAAGAAAAGGTTTCCAATACCATGTATGGTGAATTTCTGTATTGATGTAAGTCCAGTTATAACATTTATATGGTTAGAACTCATACATTTGATAGAAGGTACTTGAATCTGTCATTCACAATAGAAAGGTCAAGATCAAGGTCATAGAATTCATGCTGTCATCATATTGGTAAGGCATTAGCATATGTACATGGTTTTACACCCAAACAAAACATGCTGGACAGGCAAACTTTCATGAAAATATGTACAATCATAAGCAATCCAACCTGTTCCCCCTCCCTAAAAAAACACACACATGCACACAGTCTCTCTCTCTCTCTCTCTCTCTCTCTCTCTCTCTCTGGAATTACTTTGATATCTAACTACACCACTGTCCAGAACTGGACAATAATCAATCACATCACAATCAGTCAAACCTAGAAAATGGTCACGTACATCAACCTCTTTTTCATCTATGTCCCACCCCCTATTGTTTCACTATGCCCCATCCCTCTCCAGATTGTGTAGTTCACCAAGCTTCTAAGTGTCACTTGATAACAGAACACATGGATACCATCATAAAATCTTGCTATCACTAGCTGCCTACTGCCACAGCTGAAAAAAGTTTCATGCATCTAGGTTATCCACAGATTGTAATAGGAAGTACACAAAATCATCTTGGCCTGATGCCACTTGTACAAGCCCATTATTGTAGCTATTTTTACAATGGAAAAAATTTCTTTGGAATAAGTACTTATACTTTTGATGTAAATAAGATTTTGTTCACTTATTAAAAGAAAATTCAGCCTGTATAAACAGCATATAAATACAATGATAATACTTCAATAATCATTTATATGTAAAAAATGAATAGATGATACATATGTCTTGTGAAATCATTTTTGAAAAAGCATAAAATGTGTACTGCAATTAGGTTATGGAGAACAAAATTGTGCTTGGAAAAAACATAATTATTGTATACTTGACATTATTATTGTATACTTGCAAAGATAAGTATACATGCCACCAGCCAGAGACCCTCTCCTGTCCACTCAACACCTTCCAACACCAGTGTAAAGAAAAGTAACTTTATTGATAATTTATACCATAGAATTATTGTGTAGGGATTAAAGAAAAAATCATCACTCAGCGAAGGTAATTTGTGAGGAATTGAAAAACTGAAGGATTATTATTATTATTATTATTATTATTATTATTATTATTATTATTATTATTATTATTAATGTTATTATTATTGCTATCATGTTACCTTCAGGATTCCAAAATACATTCAGTAGGGTGGATATTGAATAGCCTTTAAATGAAAAAATAATGTAGCCATCAGAGACAAAGAAAAAAGTAAGAAAAATATTAGGAAGCATATGAAGAAATTTTATATTAGCAAAGAGAAGATTGATTGGAATGATTTTTTACATTAAGAAATGGTTGCAAGGCATGGGCTAAAGATAGGGTTGTGCAGAGGAGAGTGGATGGCTAAAGATAGGGTTGTGCAGAGGAGGGTACATATGTTGGAAATGAAATGTTTGAGGACAATATGTGATATGATGTGGTTTGATTGAGTAAGTAATGAAAGGGTAAGAGAGATGTGTGGTTGAGAGAGCAGAAGAAGGTGTGTTGAAATGGTTTGGACATATGGAGAGAATGAGTGAGGAAAGCTTGACAAAGAAAATATATGTGTCAGAAGTGGAGGGAACAAGGAGAAGCAGGAGACCAATTTGGAGGTGGAAGGATGGAGTGAAAAAGATTTTGAGCAATAGGGGCCTGAACGTGCTGGAGAATGAAAGGCATGCATGGATTAAAGTGAACTGGAACTATGTGGTATGCTGGGGTTGACATGCCATCAGTTGGGTGAACCAGAGCATGGAATGGTCTTTGGAGCCTGGATGTGGATAGGGAGCTGTGGTTTAGTTGCATTACACATGGCAGCTAGAGAATAAATGTGAGCAGATGTGGCCTTTCCTAGTTTTTTTTTTTTTTTTTTTTTTTTTTTTTTTTTTTTTTTTTTTTT